>JAHHUM010001589.1:0-179720 GCA_036173005.1 Crenichthys baileyi | reverse complement strand
CTGGGTTTGCCTTGAAAACTCCATCCTCACCCTAAACAATTTCCTTGTCTGGGCACAAGAAAAGCATCCCACCACTGATGTTGTGTTGTGTTATTTTTCTTTCACACATCACAGTTTGTATGTATACCAAAACACAAAATTTCCTATTTTCTTCCACATTTCCATCGGACAGCTTTTTAAAACCATTCTTTCACAAGGGAGGTTTAGTGTAGTGCCCAATAACTGTTATCTTGTCAACAGATTCTCTCACTTGGCTGTGAATCTCTTCTGCTCCTCTGGAGTAACCAAGGGCCTCTTAGCTGCTTCTCTGAATAATGCTCTTCTTGCCCGATCTGTCAGATTAGGTGGATGGTCATCTCTTGGTAGGTTTGCAGTTGTGCATGGTTCAAATTTTGGGTAATGGATTGAACAGCATTTTTGTGAGGTTTTCAAAGCTTGGGATACTGTTTTATAACTCTGCTTAAAACCTCTCCACAACTTTATCCCCAACTTGTCTTGTGTGTTTCTTTTTCACAATGCTTCTTGTTAACTAACGTTCTCTAACAAACCTCTAAGGCCCTCACAGAACACCTTTATTTATACTGAGTTTAAATTACACAGAGTTGGACTCTGTCTACTAATTAGGTGACTTCTTAAGACAATTTGTGGCACTGGATTTTGGGTATCAAAGTAATAATAGCCGAATACAACTGCATGTATTACATACAAATAAACTTTTCAGTTTTGTATTAAAAAAAAAACAAAAAACTATATATTATTTTCTGTTTACAATAATGCACTTATTTAGATTGAACTAGCACTAGCACATGAAACACGTTGAAGATTTTAATTGTAGTGTAACAAAATGTGAAAAAGTTCATGAGGTATGAATAGGCTCCGTATGTTTGGAATCACTGTATGATCTTGTATAAATAACCAAATTTTAGATAAGCTTCAGCTGTAAGACCAATGGCCTCACATTTGACTTTAGAATACTTTGGTGCACAAAGTAATCACTTAATGACTACAAATATCTTCTGGATGCCAAACAAACCGAAATCATTACCCCTCCACCACCATGTTGACAGAATGGTTTGTTGGTGCTGTTGAGTTTGTTTTTTTACAAACCTGGCAATGCCAAACTTTTCCACTACTGTTAGGTGTGACTGTTGCTGTGTTTATTTTTGAGAAACAACATTCAGCTCCTTCCGTTTAAAAACAAAAACAAATTTAGAAATGTGTACTTCATAGCAAACAAGCAAATAAAAGGTTCGTATAATGCACGTAAATGGTCCAATCCCAGAGACCTGCGAAAACTGCTCTTACCTCGCTGCTGAGTTCCTATGTTATTTCAAAAGCTGGGAGTGATGATAACTTACGTCTTCATCTAAGTCATCATCCGATGTGAGGTCATCTTTGGGATCTGATCTTCCATTTGTGTCATATGCCACAGTCCTCCCATTGCAGTCGCCATACTCTGCAATTATGGTAGGGCAAAGAGAAGATGCCTGCAGCTGCTCTAATGACTCCAGCTTTAGTCTGTTGTTTACCCCAGCTTCCTCCTGTTCTTCCTGGCATTCTTCTTCTTCACCACCTTCTCCAGACAATAAACTTTCCCTTTCTCCGCTGGTGTCTCGCCTTTTGAGGCTCGGTGCTCTCCCCAGGCTATTCCAGCTGGACCGGCGACTTCCCCATGAGCTGATGGAACCACGGAGAGGAAGAGGTGAGCGTCTTCCAGGGCTTGAGAGACTCTGCAGGGAGGAAACAGGGTTAAGTATTTGGTTTTCGTACGAAAATGTATGCATTAGCTGCTGTATATTTCCCGGTCTTTCCAATAATAAAATGTCTGATAATAGAATCGCAATCAGAATTTACATACTGTTATAAGAAAACTTTACAGGAAGAGTTAAGTCATGAATTCTTGGAATGTGTTATTGTTTTCTGCTAATATTTCTTTTTTGGGCTTGGCTAGCTATCGAATCACAATTTCTGAACAATTTGGCTGAAGACGTTTTTATTATCTTTTGAGACAATGGTATTATTGTCAGGGTTTTTTAATTGCACTGCAGACAAGCATGATAAATCAGTGCCTTTCTATTTCTCAGAGTTGAAATTTAAAAAAAAAGCCTGCTCAACCAGCTATGATTTAACCTTCAAACACAATTAAGATTTTTCTCCAAAAGTTTTAAGCGCAAGAGCATTACGCCTCTTCTGCTTGTGGTCATAAGTGGTCAGTCAACTGTGTAGGAAAGTAATGGAGAAAACTGACTTTGCAATACCACAAAAGGAGAGAGAGGTTTGGCTTTGTTATTCTAGTAGTAGCATCCATTACTCTTTTGTTACCGTTCTGAAAAAAAATATTTGCATCAAACAAATGTATGCTTGGTTTTCAAAAAATAAAATAAAATAAAAAACATCACAGTTAATGTGCGACAACGTTTTGAATGATTTAAAAAGTGTTATTAGTTCTAAAGAACATTGTGCAGCTTTTTCTTTGGATCTCTCAGAGGCTTTCGACGCAGTCACCCACTCGGTTTCGTCTCAGAGGTTAGCAGATATCGCCATGCCTTCAAAAACTGTCAAATCGTTTGGAAACTATTTGATAGGAAGAACACAAAATGTTCTAGTTGACCTTGATTATTCACATGGGTGTACTCATTGTCATTTAGGGTCCCATTAAGGTTTATATACATTACTATTACTTTTTGCTATTTATATACAGTATAATACTAAATATAACTAGTGTAAACGTTCACTTTTATGTGTAAATTTTTTTTACATACAGGGGTTGGACAATGAAACTGAAACACCTGGTTTTAGAGCACAATAATTTATTAGTATGGTGTAGGGCCTCCTTTTGCGGCCAATACAGCGTCAGTTCGTCTTGGGAATGACATATATAAGTCCTGCACAGTGGTCAGAGGGATTTTAAACCATTCTTCTTGCAGAATAGAGGCCAGGTCACTACGTGATACTGGTGGAGGAAAACGTTTCCTGACTCGCTCCTCCAAAACACCCCAAAGTGGCTCAATAATATTTAGACCTGGTGACTGTGCAGGCCATGGGAGATGTTCAACTTCACTTTCATGTTCATCAAACCAATCTTTCACCAGTCTTGCTGTGTGTATCGGCGCATTGTCATCCTGATACACGGCACCGCCTTCAGGATACAATGTTTGAACCATTGGATGCACATGGTCCTCAAGAATGGTTCGGTAGTCCTTGGCAGTGACACGCCCATCTAGCACAATTATTGGGCCAAGGGAATGCCATGATATGGCGGCCCAAACCATCACTGATCCACCCCCATGCTTCACTCTGGGCATGCAACAGTCTGGGTGGTACGCTTCTTTGGGGCTTCTCCACACCGTAACTCTCCCGGATGTTGAGAAAACAGTAAAGGTGGACTCATCAGAGAACAATACATGTTTCACATTGTCCACAGCCCAAGATTTGCGCTCCTTGCACCATTGAAACCGACGTTTGGCATTGGCATGAGTGACCAAAGGTTTGGCTATAGCAGCCCGGCCGTGTATATTGACCCTGTGGAGCTCCCGACGGACAGTTCTGGTGGAAACAGGAGAGTTGAGGTGCACATTTAATTCTGCCGTGATTTGGGCAGCCCTGGTTTTATGTTTTTTGGATACAATCCGGGTTAGCACCCGAACATCCCTTTCAGACAGCTTCCTCTTGCGTCCACAGTTAATCCTGTTGGATGTGGTTCATCCTTCTTGGTGGTATGCTGTCATTACCCTGGATACCGTGGCTCTTGATACATCACAAAGACTTGCTGTCTTGGTCACAGATGCGCCAGCAAGACGTGCACCAACAATTTGTCCTCTTTTGAACTCTGGTATGTCACCCATAATGTTGTGTGCATTTCAATATTTTGAGAAAAATTGTGCTCTCACCCTGCTAATTGAACCTTCACACTCTGCTCTTACTGGTGCAATGTGAAATCAATGAAGACTGGCTACCAGGCTATATATACATATATATATATATATATATATATATATATATATATATATATGCAGCAGATTGCTCTCCACAGTGTCTCCAGACTCTGTCATGTCTGTCACATGTGCTCAGTGTGAACCTGCTTTCATCTGTGAAGAGCACAGGGCACCAGTGGCGAATTTGCCAATCCTGGTGCTCTCTGGCAAATGCCCAGCATCCTGCACGGTGTTGGGCTGTGAGCACAACCCCCATTTGTGGATGTCGGGCCCTCATACCATCCTCATGGAGTCGGTTTCTAACCGTTTGTGCAGACACATGCACATTTGTGGCCTGCTGGAGGTCATTTTGCAGGGCTCTGGCAGTGCTCCTCCTGTTCCTCCTTGCACAAAGGCAGAGGTAGCGGTCCTGCTGTTGGGTTGTTGCCCTCCTACGGCCTCCTCCACGTCTCCTGGTGTACTGGCCTGTCTCCTGGTAGCGCCTCCAGGCTCTGGACACTACGCTGACAGACACAGCAAACCTTCATGCCACAGCTCGCATTGATGTGCCATCCTGGATGAGCTGCACTACCTGAGCCACTTGTGTGGGTTTTAGAGTCCGTCTCATTCTACCATGAGTGTGAAAGCACCACCAACAGTCAAAAGTGACCAAAACATCAGCTAGAAAGCATAGGTACTGAGAAGTGGTCTGTGGTCCCCACCTGCAGAACCACTCCTTTATTGAGTGTGTCTTGCTAATCGCCAAAGATTTCCCCCTGTTGTCTATTTCATTTGCACAACAGCATGTGAAATTGATTGTCAATCAGTGTTCCTTCCTAAGTGGACAGTTTGATTTCACAGAAGTTTGATTTACTTGATTGATTTACTTGAAGTTATATTGTGCTGTTTAAGTGTTCCCTTTATTTTTTTGAGCAGTGTATAACAGTGTATATATATATATATATATACACACACACACACAGGGGTAAGACAATGAAACTGAAACACCTGTCATTTTAGTGTGGGAGGTCTCATGGCTAAATTGGACCAGCCTGGTAGCCAGTCTTCATTAATTTCACATTGCACCAGTAAGAGCAGAGTGTGAAGGTTCAATTAGCAGGGTGAGAGCACAATTTTTCTCAAAATATTGAAATGCACACAACATTATGGGTGACATACCAGAGTTCAAAAGAGGACAAATTGTTGGTGCACGTCTTGCTGGCGCATCTGTGACCAAGACAGCAAGTCTTTGTGATGTATCAAGAGCCACGGTATCCAGGGTAATGACAGCATACCACCAAGAAGGATGAACCACATCCAACAGGATTAACTGTGGACGCAAGAGGAAGCTGTCTGAAAGGGATGTTCGGGTGCTAACCAGGATTGTATCCAAAAAACATAAAACCACGTCTGCCCAAATCACGGCAGAATTAAATGTGCACCTCAACTCTCCTGTTTCCACCAGAACTGTCCGTCGGGAGCTCCACAGGGTCAATATACACGGCCAGGCTGCTATAGCCAAACCTTTGGTCACTCATGCCAATGCCAAACGTCGGTTTCAATGGTGCAAGGAGTGCAAATCTTGGGCTGTGGACAATGTGAAACATGTATTGTTCTCTGATGAGTCCACCTTTACTGTTTTCTCAACATCCGGGAGAGTTACGGTGTGGAGAAGCCCCAAAGAAGCGTACCACCCAGACTGTTGCATGCCCAGAGTGAAGCATGGGGGTGGATCAGTGATGGTTTGGGCTGCCATATCATGGCATTCCCATGGCCCAATACCTGTGCTAGATGGGCACGTCACTGCCAAGGACTACCGAACCATTCTTGAGGACCATGTGCATCCAATGGTTCAAACATTGTATCCTGAAGGCGGTGCCATGTATCACGATGACAATGCACCAATAAACACAGCAAGACTGGTGAAAGATTGGTTCGATGAACATGAAAGTGAAGTTGAACATCTCCCATAGCCTGCACAGTCACCAGATCTAAATATTATTGAGCCACTTTGGGGTGTTTTGGAGGATCGAGTCAGGAAACGTTTTCCTCCAGCAGTATCACGTAGTGACCTGGCCACTATCCTGCAAGAAGAATGGCTTAAAATCTCTCTGACCACTGTGCAGGACTTGTATATGTCATTCCCAAGACGAATTGACGCTGTGTTGGCCGCAAAAGGAGGCCCTACACCATACTAATAAATTACTGTGGTCTAAAACCAGGTGTTTCAGTTTCATTGTCCAACCCCTGTATATATATATATTATATATATATATATATATATATATATATATATATATATAATATATTATATATATATATAATTATATATATATATATATATATATATATATATATATATATATATATAATTTGCAATTGTTCAATTATACTCCGTTTTAAAATAATGCGCTTTTCTAAATCAAAGAATACAGAACATAATGTTTATCAAATTGAATCAATACCCAATAAGATGACTGTATTGGTCTCAGATTATAAAATACATGAAAACCTGTCTTTTAAACATTGTCTTTTAAACATTGCAGACATCATAAACACTGACAAAAAACACATTCAAATTGGGATGTTACTTTAGAAAATGTTCTTAAATCTTGTTTCTCTCAATGTGGTTCATTTAACATGATTAAGGACTGTTTGAGTACTAACTGTGCATGTGCTGTTACAGCTGAAAAGCTGATGGTGATTTGAACGCTCTGGCATAAATTGCCGATTGTTTTATAAGTACTTTGTTTCATGCTTGCTTCAACTTGTGTTTTCAAATAACTACTAAGCGGCTGCCTTAGCCTTGACACATTTTCAAAAGGGATTTTAAATCTTAATAGGATTATTTCTGGTAAAATAACAGTTACATAAAAGCAATAACCAATTCAAGGAAATTAGGTTAAGTATTGTCTTTTGTAATAAAACATTTGCATAGACTTAGAATCAAAAGTCACTGATGATAGTGAACAGAGGTGTGATGACATCATTTCACAGATGTTTGAGAAGTACCTTCAAATCTCAGTCTTTACTATAATGAAATTGTGATCACAAAATCTCAGTAAAATTTAATAAACTCTCCATTTTGTACAGATAAATAGGCTAACAAAATCTAAAAATACCCGCTTGTTTGTTTTTTCTAGGTCTGAATTAGAAAGGGATTAATTATTGGTACCAAGGTACAGCCTTAACACTAGAACTCCCAGGGCCGTCACTTTGATGCCATAACTCTGGTTTATTAAAACTGTTATCTTCCTGGCATCCTGACTCTTTCTAAACCTGTGTCTTGTGTATTCCTATGTCTCTATTTAAAAAAAAAATAAAGTAAATAAAAGATCTAAATGTTTCTACTTCTAACTGCCACAGCCGCTATTTTGACAGACCTATTATTTACATACATTTTTTTTCCCGCGGCTGAGCATACACGTGACTCTAGAACGCTGTCTGAGAAGGAGATTGCTAGCATCCTAAAAAAGGATTTCGAATTCGAGAGGCAGTGGAAATGCTTCAAAAATTAGATGAGTGTGATTCTGGGGGTGAGAGGGACGAGAGTGAGATTCCCACAGCTAGAAAAAGACGAGTCGTCCCATCAGCCGAAGATGGTGACGCATCATTTTAAGGTAGTAAAAGACTAGCCTATGTAATGATTTTATCATTTTAGGCTATAGTTTGCAGATTAGTAAACTTATAATCTATATACTGTTTATATAGCAACAGTGCCACAATCAGCGCAGGTTAAGAGACAGGGAGACAAGTCGGCGCCCAGTCCCCAGCTACAAACCCAGCAATCCAGCTCACTGGCAGGAGAAAAACTACAAATCAAGGTACTGACAATGGACAAAGCAATAAACAATAAGTTAGGCCATAGATAGGTATAGTAGCCTAATAACAATGATCTATTCTGCGCTTTACAGATTTTTCATCACAAGACGAGCGCACACCTGAGAAGGAGAAGGAGATAGGAAAGGATGACACTGTGTGGAAAGTGGTAGGGGAGGAAGATAGAAGAGGGAGGCGTCAGAGCCAGAATGTGTTGAAAGAGGCAGAGGGACCCACTATGTACGCAAAGCGCCAGATCCAAGATGCCAAGACCGCATTCCTCTGCTTGCTGGATGCCAAAATCCTCATCCACATTCAGGGCTGCACTGTGGCTGAGGGCCGCAGAGTTTTAGATTTTTGGAGTCCTCCTGGGACATGAGTGTGGATGAGCTGAAGGCGTTTTTAGCACTAGTTTATGTCCGCGGAGTGAACATTCGGCCAAGCCTGAATGAGAGACAAGAGGTCATCCCCCAGTGGGCCCACCACCTGCAGGGGGAACCGTGAGGGACCGGTGCAAAGAGGATTGGGCGGCGGACGAAGGTGGAGAGCTCAGCGGCCCGATCCCCAGATGCTTAAGCTGGCTCTAGGGACGTGGAATGTCACCTCGCTGGGGAGGAAGGAGCCTGAGCTTGTGCGGGAGATATCGACCAGAAATAGTTGGGCTCGCCTCCACGCACAGCATGGGCTCTGGAACCCATCTCCTCAAGAGGGGCTGGACTCTCTTCTACTCTGGAGTGGCCCACGGGGAGAGGCGGCGGGCTGGGGTGGGTTTGCTTGTTGCCCTCCAGCTCAGCCGTCTCGTGTTGGGGTTTACCCCAGTGGATGAGAGGGTCGCATCCCTGCGCCTTCGGGTTGGGGACAGGTCTCTGACTGTCGTTTCGGCCTATGGGCCGAGCGGTAGTGCGGAGTACCCGGCCTTCTTAGCGTCCCTGTCGGGGTTGATGGATAGTGCCCCTCCCGGGGACTCCATTATTCTGCTGGGGGACTTCAACGCCCACGTGGAAAATGACAGTGACACCTGGAGAGGCGTGATCGGGAGGAATGGCCTCCCCGATCTGAATCCCAGTGGTGCTTTGTTATTGGACTTCTGTGCTAGTCACGGGTTGTCCATAATGATCACCATGTTCAAACATAAGTGTGTCCATCAGTGCACTTGGCACCAGGACACCCTAGGCAGGAGGTCAATGATCGACTTTGTTGTCGTATCATCAGACCTTCAACCGCATGTTTTGGACACTCGGGCTAAGAGAGGGGCTGAGCTGTCCACTGGTAAGGTTTTCGTCCCGGCCGTGGAACACTGGACCAGCTCTATACCCTCTACAGGGTCCTTGAGCGTTCATGGGAGTTTGCCCAACCGGTCCACATGTGTTTTGTGGACCTGGAGAAAGCATTCCACTGTGTACCTCCAGGAGTATGGAATCGGGGACCCTTTATTAGGGGCCATCCGGTCCCTGTACAAGCGGAGCAGGAGATTGGTCCGCATTGCCGGCACTAAGTCGGACCTGTTACTGGTGCATGTTGGACTCCGGCAGGACTGGCCTTTGTCACCGGTCCTGTTCATAACTTTTATGGACAGGATTTCTAGGCGCAGCCAAGGGCCGGAGGGGGTCTGGTTTGGGGACCAGTGGATTCCGTCTCTTTTTTTTTTGCAGATGACGTGGTCCTGCTGGCCCCCTCAAGCCAAGTCCTACAGCATGCGCTGGGGCGGTTTGCAGCCGAGTGTGAAGCAGCTGGGATGAAAATCAGCTCCTCCAAGTCAGAGGCCATGGTACTCGACCGGAAAAGGGTGGCTTGTCCTCTTCAGGTTGGAGGGGAGTTCCTGCCTCAAGTGGAGGAGTTCAAGTATCTCGGGGTCCTGTTCACGAGTGAGGGAAGAATGGAGCGGGAGATCGACAGACGGATTGGTGCGGCTACCGCAGTAATGGGGGCACTGTGACGGTCCGTTGTGGTGAAGAGAGAGCTGAGTCGAAAAGCGAAGCTCTCGATTTATTGGTCGGTCTACGTTCCTACCCTCACCTATGGCCATGAACTTTGGGTCATGACTGAAAGAACCAGATCCTGGATACAAGCCGCTGAAATTTCCTCTGTATGGTGGCCGGGCACCCCCTTAGGGATAGGGTGAGGAGCTTGGTCATCCGGGAGGGGCTCGGAGTAGAGCCGCTGCTCCTCCACGTCGAGAGGGGCCAGTTGAGATGGCTCGGGCATCTATACCGGTGTTGGAACCCTAAGCCATGGATTTCAACATTAAAACTCCGGTACAAACTCTTCTGGAGTTTTCAAAATAAATTGCATTTAACTGACTTCCAGCAACTGAGAAAAGGGGAGTAGCAGCAGACTTCCCATGATGCCACTGGCTGTAAAAAAGCACCCCCTTTCCAATGGCCCAATCTCTCCAAGCCGGTTGACCATCGGACCAGGAGGAGACACAGCGTGCTGTCTTTTTGCTGGCAAAAGGACTTAAACTCATCAAACTGGATCCAAGAGTCTCATATGATCACCGATCATATGCAAAAGTTGAGTATGGAATGAATTGCTGTATGTGTATCTGGTATTCATTCACGAACGGGGGAATTAAGGTACCAGCATTGTTTGACTCTCTCTCCGAGCCCTGCAGACGCACACGGTGTTCGAGAGAAGCTCCAGCAGAGACGCGGTCTCTACAACCCGAGTGAAGCGGTTTTCCTTGCCTGAGAGAAGGATGACGAGTAGCCGCATCAGCCGAAGGCTAACCGCTTGTTCACTGTGGACGTTTCTTCAAACTTCGCCGCCCCGGACATCTTTTCCTCAACATGGTCAGAGGTTAGGTTTGGGGAGAGTGAATAATAGAATAACAGTTAGAATGAAATGATCTAAACGTTTTTCATTTTATGAAGTTTGGTTTTGTTTGTGTGAAACTGCTATCTTAGTGCTAGCAGGCTATCTGCAGCACACATGGTCAGTTTGTGCTCTGTGTTTGTGTGTTTTTTTTAAGTTAGGACAACTCTATTTAAAGGGTGATTTTAAACACAGAAGATTGCTCATAACGCGCCGTCCGCACTTATGCATTTAAACCCTTTTATTGACCCTGGTATTTTAGAGGTATGTGTTTGGTTCTGGTGCTAAGCTAAGCTATCGGCCTCCTTTGTTAGCTTAACTGCTAACAGCTTTAGAACACGTGTTCGCAACAGAATATTTAACAGGAAGGTTTAGTTTTCAAGTTAGTGAATAATAGTCTCTAAACATTATTCTACTAAATCTGATAACTAAGTAAACACCATTAAGCCCCATTTCTCCAGAAAGATTTGGCTATTTTCCAAATATTCCCTTAATAATATTTCTTCAAATATTATTTTAATAAATAAAGGCAACTAATTAGACACCATTGAGAAATTATTCATCCAGAAGGTTGGTTTTATTCAGCAGATCATTCTTGAAAACATTATTTTGGTAAAATAATATTTTATCTGATCTTGCATTGTGAATGGTTGTCTAAACATTTGCTAAATATTGTCTAAGTCAGTTCCAAGACTAACTTAACTTCATTTCCAGATTCTTCAAGATAATCCTTGGTTCTGAAACATAAACATTGCATGGTAATGTTGCATCACTCTTTTGGTCATGGTTTCAACCATCTTTAATCAACTTGTTTATATTGTACATAGCCCATTAGTCTTCCTTATTCTTTAATTCTGCTTGGTAGTTAGTTGGATTGTTTTAGCATAGCAAAGAGTTTGTTGATTGAAATATGTTTGACTTTGAGTTGACTTGTTTTTGTTAATAAATTCTTGTATTTTAAGAAATTGTGTGAATTCATTCCATGTGTGTGCAGAGTTTATGCTGTTCAATAATGTCAGAGCTTGGCTCACACCTTTCAACTTTGTCCTAATACCATCGCCTTACTGGGCTGGTATTCACAGGACAACCCTTAACAGACCGAAATATCATTTGATAAAATATTAATATTAAATATTAAATAATATTCTGGGGAGAGGGACGTCTAGGTGTCTCTGCTGAGTCTGCTGCCCCAGTGACCCGGTCCTGGATAATGCGGAAGACGACGAGTACGAGTACGAGGTTTTGGTCAAATACTATTATCAATCCTTGTCAAAACCATAATTTTATAGCGTGGCAGAAAACCTTTAGCATTCTGACCAATGGAATGTGATGACGTCATCACCGCCCTCGCATCCAGTATGCGCACTGTCAATTTAACGGGCTTGGGAGTTCTAGTAGTGTTAGAATTACAGGAGTCCTAGTGTTAAAACAGCAAATGAATAAATAATAAAAAAAGTATTAACATTCCAGACAGTGCACTGTATGAAGCGTAGAACATTGCAACACTGTCCCTGCCATATGTTTTGCTGCACACTACAGGTCAGCTCCCTGAAAGCAGGCTGCTACACAATTCACTTAGAACAATCTCTGTTTCAAAACATTTTTACACTTGTTAAGGTAACTCTGTTTTAAAGCTACAGTTTATTCATTATGAGCGTCAGCTGACTGCAGGCTGGCTACCTGGAAAGAATAATAACTAGCTAATATCAGCTTGTTATACTCCTACTGTTATACTATAAGGAACATAACAGACAATAGGTGTAATATTCTGCACAGAAAAAACTTGAAAAGTACAACTCAATTTTGGTCATTTTATAAATATTTGTGTAAAATATTGTCTACAGTGGGTTGGAAAATAAAGTTATTTTAGAGTAACATAGCTCTTGTTTCCTAAGGGTACAATGTAACATGTGTGGACCAAAAACAGCAATGATGGGGATTCAGTACGGCTCTTCTATGCTTTGGGGACAAATTTGCTGACATAGCTAATATAGTTTGTGTCCACTCATTCATGGTTGATGCCCTCTGCTGTTGCTTAGATAATGCTATCCATCAGGAAGATTTTTGGCCAGAAAACCTCTAACCACTTTTATTTTTTTAAAGTAAATGGAACATCTTTTGAGGGAACAGTGTTTCAAAATCCTGCATAGCATGATGGCTTAAGACCTGATTAAACCATCAGATTTTCTTTGAATTCATTTGAATTTCTTTGAGTTCCTTTTAACAACCTTATTAAGTTGAAGTAACTTACTAGAGAATGCTGGTCATAGGCTGATGGATCCATGGATGTTAAGCTTCCACGCCGAGAGCCCACATGACCACTCGTCTCAGAAACACCCAATCCAGCTTCTCCATGATGAGTTATCCCTTCTCTGTACATGAGTTCCTCTCCTAAGATGGACTCGGGCCCTAGAGAGCTCTTAGGCGTTGGCATGGGAGTGGCTGCTGTGTGCATTATTATGGGAGGAGCCATCATGCCACGAGGGTCAATGTGACCATTGGCTGTCATCATCAGAGAGTACATCTTAAGCTCTATGGAGCAGAGAGAGAGAAATTACTATTACTATTATTAGATATTTTTAAATCAACAAACTTCAATAAATTAAAATAGTGCATGATAATTAGAATGTTTTAGATGTCTTATTTACCTGTGTCTCTGAGCTGTTCAACTTTTTCGTCCTCATCAAAATTGTCAGATTTCTTTTCATCATCTGACTCTGATCGATTGGCGTCACCCTATAAGACACAGGAATGTACATACAAATAAACCCTTCTTGGAGTTGCCAACATTTATTTTTATTTTTATCATGATGTAAAAAAAACCCAGTGCCTTTTGTATTTTTTTGACAAAGACACAGAACAAGAGATGTTTTTTTTTCACCCTTTTTTCCAGTTTACACAAAGAGTATCCAGTGGCCTCCAGGTTATTGTTCCCACATAAAACTGTGTAAAAAAAAAATCTTAAAATAAATGTACAGTACAGACCAAAAGTTTGGACACACCTCATTCAAAGAGTTGTCTTTATTTTCATGACTATGAATATTGTAGCTTCACACTGAAGGCATCAAAACTATGAATCAACACGTGGAATTATTTACTGAACAAAAAAGTGTGAAACAACTGAAAATATGTCTTATATTCTAGGTTCTTCAAAGTAGCCACTTTTTGCTTTGATTACTGCTACGCACACTCTTGGCATTCTGCTGATGAGCTTCAAGAGGTAGTCACCTGAAATGGTTTTCACTTCACAGGTGTGCCCTGTCAGGTTTAATAAGTGGGATTTCAAGCCTTATAAATGGGATTGGGACCATCAGTTGTTTTGTGCAGGAGGTGGATACAGAACACAGCTGATAGTCCTACTGAATAGACTGTTAGAATTTGTATTATGGCAAGAAAAAAGCAGCTAAGTAAAGAAAAATGAGTGGCCATCATTACTTTAAGAAATGAAGGTCAGTCAGTCCGAACATTTGGGAAAACATTGAAAGTGTCCCCAAGTGCAGTCGCAAAAACCATCAAGCGCTACAAAGAAACTGGCTCACATGAGGACCGCCCCAGGAAAGGAAGACCAAGAGTCACTTCTGCTGCGGACGATAAGTTCATCCGAGTCACCAGCCTCAGAAATCGCAGGTTAACAGCACCTCAGATTAGAGAACAGGTCAATGCCACACAGAGTTCTAGCAGCAGACACATCTCTAGAACAACTGTTGAGAGGAGACTGTGTGAATCAGGCCTTCATGGTAAAATAGCTGCTAGGAAACCACTGCTGAGGACAGGCAACAAGCAGAAGAGACTTGTTTGGGCTAAAGAACACAAGGAATGGACATTAGACCAGTGGAAATCTGTGCTTTGGTCTGATGAGTCCAAGTTTGAGATCAAACGCCGTGTCTTTGTGCGGCGCTGAAGAGGTGACGGATGGACTCTACATGCCTGGTTCCCACCGTGAAGCATAGAGGAGGAGGTGTGATGGTGTGGGGTTGCTTTGCTGGTGACACTGTTGGGGAGTTTTTCAAAATTGAAGGCATACTGCACCAGCATGGCTACCACAGCATCTTGCAACAGCATGCTGTTCCATCCGGTTTGCGTTTAGTTGGACCATCATTTATTTTTCAACAGAACAATGACCCCAAACACACCTCCAGGCTGTGTAAGGGCTATCTGACCAAATAGGAGAGTGATGGGGTGCTGCGCCAGGTGAACCCAATCGAGATGGTTTGGGGTGAGCTGGACCGCAGAGTGAAGGCAAAAGGGCCAACAAGAGCTAAGCATCTCTGGGAACTCCTTTAAGACTGCTGGAAAACTATTTCAGGTGACTACCTCTTGAAGCTCATCAACAGAATGCCAAGAGTGTGCGGAGCAGTAATCAAAGCAAGAGGTGGTTACTTTGAAGAACCTAGAATATAAGACATATTTTAAGTTGTTTCACACTTTTTTGTTCAGTATATAATTCCACATCCAAGGACAATGTGTGGTGGTTAGCTGGACTGGTCACTCAGGGGGACTGCAGCTAGACTTTCTGCTGGACAGAAGGCCATGCCGGGGGCTAGTTGATGTAGGATCCAGCATTTCCCTAGTGTGACCAGACACCCTCCCAAGCACCTGGACTTCCTCTCGAAGACCTGGCTCCCAACTGCTACACAGCTAACAACAGTGACTGGTGAAAAGGCAAAGATGCAGGTGAAGAAGATGTTGAGAAACATTATTCAATGCAAGGGGTGGGATCATATGTTCTGGCTGGCACCTATCCATCCTAGGACTGGATTCCCTTACAGACTCGGGGGCAATAGTGGACCTCACCAAGTCAGTCCTTTCCCTGGACACTCTGACAGAACCCCTACAGATGGGCCTCCAGGAGAAACCGAGGAAGCTGTAGCTGTCAGCAAACTCTGGCAAAGGTGGTGGAGGTGCTCCAGACCTACAACTTCAAGATCCAGCATCAGCCAGGGAAGCAGCGCAGGGACTGCAATTCACTCTCTTGACACCCATGTGCTACTGCGGCAGGAAAGGTCTGACAAGGCGAGGACAGTGGTCACAGCAGACCAGATGAGCCAAGGAGAGGTTGAACATCTCCTGTTTAGCACTAAATGTCTCTTCGAGTTGCAAGAAGTAGATCCGTCCTTGTCACTGGTCAGGACCTGACTTGTAGAGGGACAGCCCCTTGAGTGGCCAGGAGTATCGTCCGTGGGCCTAGATGTAAAGACTTCCAATGGGGCAACTTTGAGGTCCATGACAGCCTACTGTACAAAAGGGGGCATGCCCTCGGAGGCATGATCCTGGTGTCTTCAGCTCACCACCACAAAGTCCTGAGGACTGTGGCTCGGCAGGGGCCAGCCATTTAGGGATCTCCAGGTCCCTTTACTGACACACGCCCTTTACCTACTGAGGCGATGGTTCTACTGCACTGGCTGTCAGTGGGATGTAGAGCTGTATGCAGCACCATCTGGTGGGGGCACAGATTAAGCAAGTCAGGGTGGACACACAAGCTTCACAGGACCCAGAGTTACAATTTCGAGTCCCAGGTCTTCAATTATGTCAGCCGGCTGCATGGGGTGAAGCTGCACCTTAGAGTCCTTAACGTCCTCTGCTCCAGCTTTGTCAGCCAGAACACTAGCAGGACTGCATGCTGAATGATAGGAGTGTCAGTGACCAGCAAACTACATAGCTCCCACCTGAAAGACTAGTCATCACTGACTGCCACGTGACTCAGGGGAGAGATTATGGGTAGAGATCATGTTCACTGTTAATAATGTAAGTTAGCTTGTTTAGGAAAATAAAATGCCTCCTAGGGTAGCATTAAGGAGGAACACAAGCACAAGATAAAAAACAAACCTATCCCTTAGTTGTACCTTAAACAATTTTTCCATTTCTATTTTTTATTTATTTTCCATTACTTTTATGCATGTGCAGCGTGTGTTGAATAGGGTCCACCTTCTGAGAATAGGGAGGCTAGGATTTGTGATGCTTCGTGATGGGTGTCATTTCATTTATCTCAACCAGAATTTCAGATAAATTCCTGGGGGTGGGGGATTTGACATCTAAGAACAGCCACTGTGCCTTATAGAAAGTTATTTATACTGCACAATCAATGCGATATAGTTTAACATATCACAACACCTAAGACCAACACATCATTCTCACCTCAGCCTGGAAGCCTTCGACCAAGATGGCGACCAATAAATTGAAGAGCACATAATTGCCAAATGTCATGAGAGCAACGAAGTAGAGAGCCGCCCATGGAGAGGTAGAAGCCATGCCATTATACAGCACCACGTTCCAGTCCTCCTGGGTAAGGATCTGGAAGGTGGATAAAATCACAGACACAGAGATTTAGGCATGACAAAGGAGAGAGGGAGGGGAAGTGAAGGGAATATACGGAGGAAAGCAGAAATAAAAGAGGACAGAAGGAATTGGAGGTTTAGAAGATGTGTAAATAAAAGGCAAGGAGTAGTGAGATGAAAGAAAAGCGGCATTAGCAGATATGTTAACCAGGACAGAAATCGATTATATGCTTTATAAAGCCCAGTAATGAGCTACTTATATGAGCACAATAATTTAATTTAAAAAACCTATTGGACTATAAGTCGATAAATGGAAGTAGCTGGATGTAAACGTCTATGTTTCTGTGCCTGCAAGATAAATATGACTGATAGAAGATTTTAAATCTACGCACAGCATTCATGTAAATTGGCTCAGCCCACTCGTTTACCAATCTGGGAAAAAGGCAGTCCCTCTCTGCTGTTTCTGTGAACTACGATACGCAATTCTGCACAGATCTGTGTTTGTCCTGCTTGCATGCCTTGATAATGTAATAGTAAATTAATAATATAGTAAAATAATACAGTAAAAGTGTACAAAGTATGGAGCGAGTGGAACTTTTCATATGACAGTTGGCTCTGCATAAAATGCTTCTTCAGCACCAAAGAGAGTCCACTGCATTGTGCATGCTGCCCTTTTGCTGACTCATTTGTGTGGAAAAAAATGGATCTAGAGCAATTGAACAATATCTCCACAGGGAAGTGGAGCAAAAAATAGAAATCCTGGTGAAGGAAAGAAGCTACGTGCAATTAGACACACTTTTTGCATTTCAAAGCCGGCTTGGGGCAATTACACATAAACATCAGTGCACTTTAAAGTTGTATTGGCATCTGGTTTGATTTGATTTTGTATGCCCAAGTAAATTTATGGGGCAAATAAGATGAAAATGCATACACTGCTCAAAAAAATAAAGGGAACACTTAAACAACACAATATAACTCCAAGTAAATCAAACTTCTGTGAAATCAAACTGTCTACTTAGGAAGCAACGCTGATTGACAATTAATTTCACATGCTGTTGTGCAAATGGAATAGACAACAGCGGGAAATCTTTGGCGATTAGCAAGACACACTCAATAAAGGAGTGGTTCTGCAGGTGGGGACCACAGACCACTTCTCAGTACCTATGCTTTCTAGCTGATGTTTTGGTCACTTTTGACTGTTGGTGGTGCTTTCACACTCATGGTAGAATGAGACGGACTCTAAAACCCACACAAGTGGCTCAGGTAGTGCAGCTCATCCAGGATGGCACATCAATGCGAGCTGTGGCATGAAGGTTTGCTGTGTCTGTCAGCGTAGTGTCCAGAGCCTGGAGGCGCTACCAGGAGACAGGCCAGTACACCAGGAGACGTGGAGGAGGCCGTAGGAGGGCAACAACCCAGCAGCAGGACCGCTACCTCCGCCTTTGTGCAAGGAGGAACAGGAGGAACACTGCCAGAGCCCTGCAAAATGACCTCCAGCAGGCCACAAATGTGCATGTGTCTGCACAAACGGTTAGAAACCGACTCCATGAGGATCGTATGAGGGCCTGACATCCACAAATGGGGGTTGTGCTCATAGCCCGACACCGTGCAGGATGCTGGGCATTTGCCAGAGAGCACCAGGATTGTCAAATTCGCCACTGGCGCCCTGTGCTCTTCACAGATGAAAGCAGGTTCACACTGAGCACATGTGACAGACGTGACAGAGTCTGGAAACACTGTGGAGAGCAATCTGCTGCCTGCAACATCCTTCAGCATGACCGGTTTGGCAGTGGGTCAGTAATGGCCCTCCATGTGTTCGCCAGAGGTAGCCTGACTGCTATTAGGTACCGAGATGAGATCCTCAGACCCCTTGTGAGACAATATGCTGGTGCAGTTAGCCCTGGGTTCCTCCTAATGAAGGACAATGCTAGATCTCATGTGGCTGGAGTGTGTCAGCAGTTCCTGCAAGATGAAGACATTGAAGCTATGGACTGGCCCGCCCGTTCCCCAGACCTGAATCCGATTGAGCACATCTGGGACATCATGTCTCGCTCCATCCAACAACGTCACGTTTCACCACAGACTGTCCAGGAATTTGCGGATGCTTTAGTCCAGGTCTGGGAGGAGATCCCTCAGGAGACCATCCGCCGTCTCATACAGGCACGTGGAGGCCACACACAATAATGAGCCTCATTTTGACTTGTTTTAAGGACATTACATCAAAGTTGGATCAGCCTGTAGTGTGTTTTTCCACTTTAATGTTTTGTGTGACTCCAAATCCAGGCCTCCATTGGTTAATAAATTTGATTTCCATTGATGATTTTCGTGTGATTTTGTTGTCAGCACATTCAACTTTGTACAGAACAAAGTATTCAATGAGAATATTTAATTCATTCAGATCTAGGATGTGTTATTTGAGTGTTCCCTTTATTTTTTGAGCAGTGTGTAAACATACCATTCTTCTAGTTTATTTTTTGGGTGTCAACTGTGCAAAAAATCTTTTTCATTTTTTTATGACTACGAAAAACACAGCATCTTGTTTAAAAAACCTATTTCAAAGAAGTAGTTGGCAAACCAACTAGATCATTTTATTTAGATAGCAGAACTTCAAACGGTGGAACGTGGAAAAAGGTTGCCTTGAATGCTTACTATACAGCTAAAGCCAGATATGTGCATACACTAGATAAAAAGGCACATTATTTTCTCACAGTCTGATAAATCAGACAAAAGTTTTTTCTGTTTAAGGTCAACTAGGATTATCAAAATTATTTCTATTTACCAATAAATTAAGAAAGAGAACTTTTCATTAAATTGTACTAAGTCAGAACTTATAAACACTAAGATTTAAACACCGTTAAACAATTAGGGAAAGTCCAGATGATGATGCCTTGGCTTTTAAGCTTCTGATATGCTATTTCACAACAACTGAGAACAAAAGCAAAAAATCTTGGCTAAGCTGGTAAAAGAGTGTCATTATCCACAGTGACCGAGTCCTGTTCAAACTCAAAGAAGAAGAAGCGATTATTTCATAATATAGCCCTTACAGTTTGAAAATGCTCTCAGGGACAAATAACTTAATAGTATATGGTCATGTGTTGTAATGAAACCATAATTAGGGTGTTTGGCCTTAATGATAATAATGATGATAATGTTACACTTGGAAGAAAAATAAAAACCAAAGAGTATCAAAATCCAGAGTGTAAAGTACAGTGGTGGAAGCATTATAATAGTCTTATGCTTTGCAGCAGAAGGGACTGGTGGCTTAAGGACAGCAAAGTCAAATCTTTGTAGAGGCAATTCACAAAAGTCCTGGTGTTGGTCCCCATAGAAACTTTGTGGACAAAGCTGAAAAGGCTTGGGTGAGCAAGATACCCGCCTCAGTTACACTAGGTCTGTTTGGAGGAATGAGTCGAATTTCCAGCAAACTATTGTGAGAAGCTTGTGAGAGGAAACCCAAAACACATGACAAAGTCAACATGTTAAAAGGCAATTCCAGAAAACACCAAGGAAATGTAAAACTTTGAAAGTGAAGAAAAAAAAATCTAACCTGCTCATTAATCTGGCATTTAATACAAATAATTCTGGGAAACATAAATTATTTTAGTAATCATAAAACTGAACACATTTAGTCTGAATTAATGTCAGACAATGAGAAACAAAAGGTTGTATGTCTTTTTTATAGAGTGTATGTAAATATCTGGTTTTATCTCGGTAAAAAACGAAAATCATGTCCGCTTAGTCCTACGGGGATCAGTAATCATAGTAGTTAATTTAATCCATGGTTAACAATACTTGTAACCCGACTTTAGATGTGGATTGCATGGAATATTATGAAGTCTAAATGTTGTTGAGGATGGTAAGAATTATATTCAGAAAAAGCAAGAGTAGTGAAGTAAAAATCCGGACAGGGGAAGTAAAAAACTCACCTGGAATACAGTGACGATTGCCCAGAGTAAGGAGTCAAAGTTTTTGCGGTCAGGAATGGTATCCCCGTTCTCCATTCTTAGACTGAATTTACATCCAAAAAGATGCATGCCAAGTATACTGCAGAAAAATAAGAAAAATCCAGTGATGACCATTTAATGCACAGGAACAGACAAAGTTGATGGCACCCTTAGCAAAGATTTGTAAAAATAACATATAATATATGAATGTAATATTTGCAGCAAAGTAATCTCACACTGAAAATATCCCATGTCAAATAAAAACTGTTTTGAACAATATCACTGGTGGCACAATTGTTGGTACCCCTGACAGTCCCTTTGAAATAACCTTATAAATTAACCCTTATACATTGATAGGACTTTATAGAAACTTCCATCAGAGGCTTATTTCTTTTGGCACTTGTCACCAGGTTAGATGAATACACATATTCATCTTGTCACGAGACGGAGTAAGCAGGATGGGAAGAGCAGAAAACAAATCCTCCAAACCTCATTGTTAGAGTATTGCAGCACAACAAGACACCTTAGGGTCACCAACTCTCCCAAACAGCCATTTGGCATATCAACTGGTTGTTACGGATACATTCCAGGATACTGCCAAAGACTACCTTTAATGGTAATCTTTGGCATTGTCAATTGCAAGGTAAATGTAAACATATTATTTGTGCAGTAGTGGATGGCAGTTAACAATTAACAAGTGCTGTTGGCTACTTATACTCAGTTTTATTTACAGCGGTTCAAAACTTGGATAGCCAACCAAACTTAACCATGTACTAGTGACAAATCTGAAAGCTATGGGATTTCCTTATTGACAAGACCAGGCCCTCCTTCTACTTGCTAATAGCAACACACATGTTGTTCACACACTCTACCTCCTATAAGATAAGATTGCTGTCATAGATACCAATAATTGTGCCTCCAGTGATTTTGCTAAAAAGCACTGGAGGTGGTATTTTTTGATAAATCGTTTTTAAATAAATGTAGATTGTGATACAGCAGTAAAATATGCCTTTGACATATCTATACCAGAGGTGCTAGCACATTTGTCCATGTCTCAATCTGTTTACAGGATGAAAGCAATGACATCATTTTATAAAAATAAAAAAACAAGCAGGAGGTGCAGCGGATTTTCCATATTTGAACCTGAAAGTGAAGATGAAAAGCATCAGCAGCATGCAGAAGGTGGCCACATTGTCCATGGTCTTCATCAGAACTACCAGCTGCCTCCTCAGGGCAGGTAGGAAGCGTACAAGCTTCAGCACTCGCAACAGACGAAATGTCCGCAGGACTGACAACCCTCCATCCGCCTGACCAATTATCTCCCACACACTGAGAAACATAAACAAAAAAACAGCACGTCTGAAAGAAGCAAGTAAACATTTTTCTAAAGCTGATTTTTTCTTTTTTAATCTTAGTTTTTTGTAGTGAATAGAAAATTATTCTAAAGTAATCATACCTTATGATGACGATGACGCTGTCGAATATGTTGTAAGGGTTTCTGATGTATCCAAACAAACCAAAAGCAAGAAGCATGAAGCCCATCTCCAGCACAAACATGCTGGTAAAAACAATGTTACTAATCTCCAACACATCAGTCAGTTCCTCGGGCTGGAGGGAGAAAAAAGGAGCGATATTTAAAGAGAAAAGAAGAGTCATGAGAAGACACTGAAATGAACAAAATGGAAAACAAATAAAAGAAGCAAATCTCTACTCTGTTCTCTCTGAACTTTAAAACCTATTTTGCCCTTGTGCCCTGAACTGAGGCATTATCAATCAAGCACAGAGTCAGGCCCAATCAATCAAAGGGGACTAACTGTGTCAATATATCAATGCTGATTCTTCGCTTACCTCACAGTATGTTCAATGATCAAGTAAAGATTTAACTGAGCCCCATCCAGCTCCTCATAAAGCATGTATTCAATTATTTTATGAAAAGGTTTACTTTAATGATAACTTGTGTCGCATCTATGCAGCAGAGATGTTTACAAGTAATTTTTCCAAGTCCAAGTCAAGTCTTTTGCTCTAGGTCCAAATCAAGTCTCTAATGACTGAAATTTTCATTTTCATTTTAGTCATTTAACAGTCAGTTATACAGAGATGGTTGTAATGCTTGAGAGAGATGACAAAACGTTTGTGTAATTTTTGTATAGAGATCATTAACTGAAACTGCATTTTAAAATGTGAAACCTAAATTATCACTGAGTCATTTCAAATTAGAGAAACCATCCTATCAGCTCAGGGTTGAAGGTCCTTCCACATTGGACCCTTGTAACTTTAATCACTCCAGCACTCCCAAAAATACAAAATGTTTATTTTTTTCATGAAGAAATTATAAAAGACCATCGATTTCTGCTTAAATTTTAAGTAATATCTGCGTGTTTTTCCAGCAAATGAACTTTCAATGAGACCTTTTTTTAACCTTTTTATGGACGAATTATGCTGCAAACTATGTTCTTTATTTCTTGAAGTGGGATACCTATTATTATTATTAGATTTTTTTTTTTAAATATGGAACATATTTTTTTTTTAAACATCGTTGTCTTTATTCTACTCCAGAAAAAGGTATTGTCTCTTACAGTGTAAACTGTTTGGTTGAAAGAAGTTTTTCATTATATCTACAAACAGAAGACAAATAAACTGTGAATCCTTGTTTAAAACAATTTTTCTCTGCACTTTTAGGTAATCTTTTTATAAGTGTCTCGATTTTTTGTTTTTAGCAGGAAAGGCAAAAATGGCTCTTTGAATTGAGAAGGTTCAACGTTTGCAAACAGTTTAAAGTGTTGTCTATAGATGATACACTTGACCCCATCTTCCAGTGTTTAACTCTGTCTCTATCCTAGACATAGCCATTGTTAGGCTTTTCCTGTGAGTAACTATGTGCTGTATTTCATCCTATAGACATTAAAAACAGCTCAGACCTTGTCTGTTTAGCTGTGTTTCTTTCCCAGTCAAAGCTACTAAGGAAGCTACTACTGCCATTAACTTTTTACTTTTTTTGACTGTTTCTTTTTCTTGTGTGCATACTCTGTCTTTTCATATACCTAATTGGTTGTGGCAGATGGCCACTCAAACTAAGGCACGTTTCTTCTTGTTAAAGAGGAGTTTTCCTTTTTGCTGTTGCTTTATAAGCATACTCAGTATGACGGATTGCAGAAAAGTCAACGGCACAATGTGAGCAACTGTCCACTGTCGGAACATGCTTTTCCAGGAGGAGTGAATGTGCAAGTCAGTGACTCGATGCAATCTGGTGGATTTACTTTGATACAAAACTTTTTAACAATTTGAATAACAAACTGAACTTGGTGGCATTGCCAACTAGGATCAATTTGGAATGTATGTAATTGACTTGGACCTGTTTGTATGCTTGAATTTAATTGTTTTTTTGTGAAGGGACTTGAGATGGCATTTGTTGTAAATTAGCACTATATAAAAAAACCGAATGGAATAAAATCTTATTAACTTTGAACGGACTAGGACTTAGTATCGAGAAATGCCTAAAGAAGAAAAAAATATTGAAACATCATGGAATACCCAAAAAATCATTGAATATTCTTCTTTCAAATTTTATGGCAACACATTAAATACATGTAAAGCACAAGCACTGCAAAACTGCGAAGTACAGATGTGCCACTTGGTGACTTTCTAAATGTATTAGATGTCTACACCATACCGTCAACTTTATTTCTTAAATGGAAATATATTCAGAACTGGAGGGCTCAACTGACATACGCTAGACATATAAATATTGTAAGTACATTCAACATCACAAGCGAGTGAAAAAGTTCAAACTCATTTCTTTCTCCTATTTCACTGTCAATTTTTCAACAAGTAGCTTGATTCCTTCGTAAGAAGCTTTACGCAGTACCAAAGATTTACATGTATTGAATAATTATGATTCCCATATGACAGAATCTTTCTTAATCATAAATTATTAAACTCTGTGTTCTGCTTCAAAGTGAGTGAAGCCCCTAAGCCTGATATTCAGAGTTTTCATCTCATGTCACGCAGGGGAGACTCATTAAAACATATAGCATTTCTTCTCATGTAGGGTTCAACAGACCACGGTCTTTGCACTGGTGATGCTGAGTCTAGGCTAATAGCATAGAAAAGGAGACAGAAAATGTTTAAGACTAAAGGTGAAGTAATTCATTTACAAAAACTACTAATATCACAGATCAGAGTTAGCCCTAGTCTAACAGGTAATTTTGTTCCTTCATTACCCTGTAAAATATATATATATGTAATATATTTAACCAGCTTTACAAGCTATGTGAGCATTATGAAATGTGTGCTGCAGAGTGCACATAAATAATTGGCCAATGGCACAACAAATAGAGCAGCCTGGAAACAAGCACATGACATGTGAGAACTTAGCTCATCAAGTAGAGCTGCATAATGTATTAAAACAATACACCAATTGTTTCATAGCTGCAGTTTTTTATTGTTCTTGTGCAGCCCTGGTTTCACCAACATCTAGACAACTACAAATAAAAGAAAGATTTGTATATCATGTGGAGGGATTTGTGACTTTCCATGATGATTTTGTCATGTATTGTAGAAATGGTTTGCTTGCCTGACACTATGTCAATGGTAATTTTGCATCATAAATTGTTTTTTAATTTGCTTTGTGTCTAATAATCAAACAACTTTTTGCAACTTTTTCACATTTGTATTTAACCTGAGGAAAATGATATAACATTTTACTAGTAGTCAGATTAGGGTTTTCTATGGCTCCGGAATCAAAGGACACAAAGGACTTGCTGCTGTGTCCTGCACCTTGAGGAAAAATGCCTTATTCAGTAAGAGAGTAATTGCTGTTTATCAAACTAGTTTTTAATGGCTAACCAACACAATGAAAGCTTCAGTTTGCCCAAAAAAGACTTATAAGAGCTGCCAAGCAGCTTTCCAATGAAGCACATAGAATATAAAGCAGAATCCCTGATATTAATTCAATACAATTCAAAAATACAAGTTAGTTTCTAACAATGGACTAACTGGCTCTTTCTTTACCTTTATGAATTGCTGTTTTATTGTAGGACAATACAAAAGCCCACTCAAAAAAGCAATTCCAGTAGGCTTATGTATATTAATCTTTACGTTCCACTTTACAATCTATTGAAAGAGAATACTATGGCTCACATAGTAGGTCAAATTAATACAAAACAGCTAAAAAGGCACAACACTGAGAGCTTAAGATAATGACACATGCAGGCTTGATTGGTTTCGCTGATTTCGACTGAGCCAGAACTACCGCGGCAAAACTAATTTACACCCCCTGACCTGGTAAAACAACAACGCTGCACAGAAAATGATAAAAAAGGAGCTGGAATAGTTTGAGTCAGAATAGCAGGCTTTTGTGATTGTACAATCATTTATGTATATAGGTTATTTGAACACTTGCATTATTTTAATTTGTACTACTTTATGTCAGGTACTGATTCTAAACCATCTTCATTAGGTTTAATAGACGAGCACCTTTGTACACAATGGTGCTTCTAAATAAAACACTGTTAACAGTGCACAACAGAAGATATTTTGAATACTGAGAATCTTGAACACAGCTCTGAGTGTGACCTTGGCTTTCGGATATAAAGATGAAAATCACAACGAGACGAGGGATTCACACCCACACACGCAGCTTTTCTTGCAAACCAAAGGTTTGTGATTTCTGATATCATGTATTTTGGTTTTATGGGACAAATACCAAGATGCACATCAGTCTAAGACAGAATAAACGATTTTAATACTGAAACTGATGTTGATTGCAACATTATCATTTGAAATTCATCAAACATGAAGTTCCACTTCCCGTAACACATAGTATGTTGTTTGCAAATATGAAAAAAAGGGTAAAATAAGTTATCAAACATTTTATTTGATTCTTCTTTTGGCCTTATTTTGGGATTTCTATGTGTTGCATTATTATATTAAATATCTCAATAGATTGTATCCTCCAACAAATTGGATTTATTGATAATAAATTGATAAATGATGATTTTTTCATTTATCATTTGACAAATTGATAAGTGACAATTTGTCACTGTGAGACTTCTTAGAAGGGGCTTATAAAGTTGACTTTACATTTGACCACACAATACTAAAAGACCACAATATTATAAAAGTAATGTCTGTCTCCAGAAGAGCTATCCTGTTTATCAGCTTCACATCATTTGGTAAAACCAGTGTAAGCTAATATGACATCCCATGACCCGGGAAAAAGTGTATGCTTATTCTGTATCAATGTTTGAGACTCTTTTGAAATAACAAAGGAAATTGCTCTTTGGCTGCTTAGTTATGTGGACAAAACCTTCACAAAAACTGCAGTCCACCACATTTTAATGACTTGTATGTCAGCAAACTGTTAGAGGATAAGGTAAGGTAAGTTTATTTATATAGCGCTTTTCAGTAACGAGACACTCAAAGCGCTGTACTGATGCTAAGGTTAGGATCTAATTAAACACTTCCTACTGGTGCTAAACAAAAAAATAAATGAACAGAAAATCTGCTGTCTGCATCCTTTATTTTGATAGTTTTTCAGTAAATTTACTATAGTGATCATTTCATTTTCTAAACCTTTTTATGTTGAAAACAACCATTTTAAATGTCTAGCTTAAATTGCAAGATTATTAACTTTGAATAATGTTTAATTGGTTTTTACTTTTAATGACAAAACAAGTCTACCACCATGTTTTAGTCAGTCTAAACACAAGTAAAACATGCTCTTTGGAACACCATCAGCTCAAGGTCTTCTACATTCATATACCTATATGCACATAGATTTACTCCCACAGGCTAGGAAAAATGTGTTAGGTGTCACAAATGAGGGTCGATGAGCACTAAACTGAGAAGGAACTCATAAATAACACTCCAGTGTGTTTACATGGCTATAGTATTGCCTTAAAAGGGCAATGGCTCACCCAGTCTTTCCCTATGTTTACACCACAAAAATACAAGTGCACACACTTTGCCGACAGAATTGAGGAGACTGAGGCAAGGACAGTGAGAAGGAGAAAAAAAACGTAGTAATTCACATCTGAGGACCCCAAAATTCCAGATGTTAGCCAGAAAGAATGAAGCAGAAGATATATATATATCTATCTATATCTATATATATCTATATATATATATATATATATATATATATATATATATATATATATAACTCCAAGTAAATCAAACTTTTGTGAAATCAAACTGTCCACTTAGGAAGCAACAGTGATTGACAATCAATTTCACATGCTGTTGTGCAAATAGACAACAGGGGGAAATCTTCAGCGATTAGCAAGACACACTCAATAAAGGAGTGGTTCTGTAGGTGGGGACCACAGACCACTTCTCAGTACCTTTGCTTTCTGGCTGATGTTTTGGTCACTTTTGAATGTTAGTGGTGCTTTCACACTCGTGGTAGCATGAGACAGACTCTACAACCCACACAAGTGGCTCAGGTAGGGCAGCTCATCCAGGATGGCACATCAATGCGAGCTGTGGCAAAAAGGTTTGCTGTGTCTGTCAGCGTAGTGTCCAGAGTCTGGAGGTGCTGTCAGGAGACAGGCCAGTACGCCAGGAGACGTGGAGGAGACCGTAGGAGGGCAACAACCCAGCAGCAGGACCGCTACCTCCGCCTTTGTGCAAGGAGGAACAGGAGGAGCACTGCCAGAGCCCTGCAAAATGACCTCCAGCAGGCCACAAATGTGCATGTGTCTGCACAAACGGTTAGAAACCGACTCCATGAGGATGGTATGAGGGCCCGACGTTCACAAATGGGGGTTGTGCTCACAGGCCAACATTGTGTAGGACGCTTGGCATTTGCCAGAGAACACCACGATTGGCAAATTCGCCACTGGCGCCCCTGTGCTCTTCACAGATGAAAGCAGGTTCACAATGAGCACATGTGACAGACGTGACAGAGTCTGGAGACACCATGGAGAGTGAATCTGCTGCCTGCAACATCCTCAGCATGACTGGTTTGACAGTCAGTAATGGTGTAAATGGTAAATGGACTGAAGTTATATAGCGCTTTTCCAGTCATACAGACCGCTCAAAGCGCTTTACACTAGAGCCACATTCACCCAATCGCACTCACTAACGCTCACACATTCATATGCCGATACGCAGATCGGCAGGCAACTTGAGGTTAAGTGCCCAGGGGCACATCGACATATGGCAGGAATCGAACCCACAACCTTCTGATTGCAAGACGACTACTCTTCCTACTGAGCCTCGTGTGGGGTGGTATTTCTTTGGAGGGCTGCACAGCCCTCTGCTCGCCAGAGGTTGCCTGACTGCCATTAGGTACCGAGATGAGATCCTCAGACCCCTTGTGAGACCATATGCTGGTGCGGTTGGCCCTGGGTTCCTCCTAATGCAGGACAATGCTAGACCTCAAGTGGCTGGAGTGTGTCAGCAGCTCCTGCAAGATGAAGACATTGAAGTTATGGACTGGCCCGCCCGTTCCCCAGACCTGAATCCGATTGAGCACATCTGGGACATCATGTCTCGCTCCATCCACCAATGTCACGTTGCACCACAGACTGTCCAGGAGTTGGCGGATGCTTTAGTCCAGGTCTGGGAGGAGATCCCTCACGAGACCATCCGCCGTCTCATCAGGAGCATGCCCAGGCGTTGTAGGGAGGTCATACAGGCACGTGGAGGCCACACACAATACTGAACCTCATTTTGACTTGATTTAAGGACATTACATCAAAGTTGGAACAGCCTGTAATGTGTTTTTTTTGTGTGTGACTCCAAATCCAGGCCTCCATTGGTTAATAACTTTGATTTCCAATGATGATTTGTGTGTGCTTTTGTTGTCAGTACATTTAACTTTGTACAGTACAAAGTTAAATGTAAATGAATATTTCATTCATTCAGATCTAGGATGTGTTATTTGAGTGATCCCTTTATTTTTTTGAGCAGTGTTTATTTATATATATATATATATATATATATATATATATATGTAGGTGTGTGTGTGTGTGTGTATGTGAGAATGTGTGCGAAGAAAAGGTGCTCTACTAGTCTTAAGTTTTAGGTCTCTTCTAAAAACATATGTGTACTCACTGACTTTTAATATAGAATGAGAAATTTAAAAAAAAACTACTTTTTTGTGTTTTTTTTTATCTTTTATCATTATCTGTTTTTTTTTTTCTTTTTGTACTTGTCAATTTGTACTCTCTGTTAGGCACTTTGGTCAACGTTGCAGTTCTTTTTAAATGTGCTGTATAAATAAACTTGAACCTTTGCCCTGGTTTACTGTCTTGTACACTCAGTTTAATTAGTCTAATCTCTTCTTTAGGATTTTCAGAAAACCAAATATAACTTACAGACAATATGTTTCACACAGACAGAATGTGAATCTTACCTGTTCATGGTACTCTATTCCCATGCTGAGGGTATTAACGAGGATGGCAATCATAATCCCCCTGTTGAAGTATTTACTTTCCACAATTCTCTTCAGTTTTTCCCTAAAGTCTATCCAAGCCCGAAGAGCTCCGTTTCTGTACTCCACAACCCCACGTCTTCGGAATCGACTTCTGAATCCTCGTAGATCACCCCCCTGGAGGAAGATATTTCATCATATCAACAAATATTTAGTTATTACTTATGTTTAAAAAGAAAAAAGATCAGAAAAAAAAAGAAAAAGGGAGAAAAAAGTTTTGGTTAAAGAAAAAAAAAAAAAAATGATATTTGGGATGTTTTGGAAAAGTTTTGTAGTCCATCAGCCTCTCCTTTGTCCCCCTCCAGGTCTCCTAGTTCCACTTCCAGAGTCTCAAGGCTGCGGGCACACAGAGGGCAGCTAAGCAACTCTAAAAGCAGAGGGCTGGGCACCACACCTGCCAGCTGGAACAGCAGCCTCTGGCGACCTTTAGACAGAAAATGATGGAAATGATCAAACATCTGCTGAAAAGATGTTTTCCGTCTGTTTTTATGCTGTTGTCTCTTTGGATTTTTAATTTTTTTTGCATTTGAGTAGAGTTGGTAATAGTTGTTTTACAAATCTAATCTACATTTTGAAAGTTTGTCAGTTGGTGGTCAAAGTTAGTAAATAAACATAGACTCACTTCTTTTCTTGTTGTCTTAGCGAGCGTTTACTGAAGACATTCATGCAGTTTAAGCATACCTGAGATAGTAGCATCATTCAGGCTATAATTTCTACCTTTACCTAAATTTCAAAACACAATCAAAACAATCAAGCTCGACTGCATTGTTTTGTTGATAGTTTGGGGCATTCTGGCAGCTTTAGAATGTAAGTGCTTAAGTGGTATATCTTTTTGTTGTTAAAATACAAAACTCATATTGCTAATTTGTATTAATGAGGTTACCCGGATCTGATCCAAGCATCTGATTAAAGTCTTGATCAAAGCATTTTGGAAGTATCCTATCCAAACAGGGAGTAAAGCTACTGCTTAAGCTAATGGTAGCCTTGCATTTCAGCAAACATGCATAAAAATATCAAAAAAAATACGAGTTTGCTGAAGAATTTAGCTGCGAGTATGGATTCAGATGTATGTTTAGAAAATTAAAGCTGTGCTTTTGGGACAAATTTTCTGTCACTGTGAAGAAATGTGGATACCACAGTGTCCTGAATGTGAACGGTAAGAAATGTAAGTGAAAAATTGTTTGTTTTTTTAATCACTATGCATACTATGCTATAAGTTCTTTAAGCATACAATACAGTTCTAATCAAAATCTTTAGACTGAGGAAGTGTAATTATACACATTCCTTGCTGCTGGACTGTTGCCAGGTTGTAAGATGAGCTTCAAAATCCCCAAAAAAAAGAAACAGCAGGAAGCAATGGAACAAACAAAATAGGCAAACTGTTGAAAACAAGTTTTAAACTCAGGCTGTTTATTAGCTGACCAGAAATTTAAGACCATAGCCCCAAAAACCCTAAAACAGAACCAAAAGTAAAATAAAATACTCAGTAATGAGTAGTTCCACCACTCTATGAGTATCCCTACTAGGCTGGTGTGAAAATTTTAATGGAGGGCATCCACTGCCTGAAACTGAAATCTTTTTGAGGAAATCTACATTGTCAATAATTCCCAAGCATTATTAATGTGAAATAGATCAGAGGAAAAGAACATGCAGCATGATCCAAAAGAGGAGTGTTATTTTTCAGGAAAAGACGTGCATCAGACGTGCATTGTGAACTGCAGTGTTGTAGTGTAATGCTGAAAGACGCAGTTATGACTGGGTTTTTTAATTCTCAGTTGAGGGCCCTCAGACAAGAAGTATGCCTGCTGCAAAATCTTGACATAGCTATCTGTGGTGTGACATTTTTGCACAACTTAAAACCCTATTGTTCCATTTTATTTTTCTTCCGTTTTGTGGCACTGGTGGCCTTTATTTTGAAAGTTGACCAACAGGTAAATGAGGTGGAGAGGATGAGGGGAAGGTATGCAGCAAAGGTCGAAGGCCAAGACTCGAACCAGTGATGGCTGATTGAGGACTGTAGCCTTGGTACATGGGTCGTCTGCTTTACCCCTACACCACTGCCATGCCCCTATTGTTGTATTTTTAAAGAAAAAAACTCCCTCACGTAACATCCTCCACTGGCTCAAAAAATATTGCCAGTGAAATATCTTTTTCGTGCCACTAATGTTGGAAGCCTTCATGTCGAGATTTAATTTATTCTTATCAGAAAATAAAACTTTCCTCCACCTTTCTGTGTCCCAGGTTCAGTGCTCCCTTGCAGAGTGAAAAGGGGCATTTGTGGCATAGGAAGGGAGACATGGCCTTTGAAGATGTTGTTTGTTCTCTCTATGACTGCTTGACACAAAATGGCATGAAAGTCAGATTTATGCAAAAGATTTGGACTTTCTACAGCTGTTATCTTACACTTTTGATAAACAGCATGTTTGAGTTTTAATAGAGTTTCAATCATTTTGCCTACTCTGTTTGCTTTGTCTCATCCACCTTGCATTTTGAAACTGTACTTATAACCTGATTATAATTTACTTGCATTAAATGATAATGCTTGCATTTTATCCTTTGGTCTTAAAATTTGATCAGGAGAGTAAACATAAGGTATATAAACCTGGCAAATGGCATTGTCAAATGCCTGTTCGTAAATGATTTGACATCAGGACAAAAAAAAAAAAACATTGATCAGGACATTCCTATTATCAATGAAACAGCTCTGCCTTTTTCAATGTGAGAAAATAAAGTGCCAACAAATCATATCTGAAGATCTTTTTATTGCAGACTGAACCAACAACGTGCACATTGCTTGGCAACTTGGACATCACATATATCCCTGTGAACATAATTATCCACAGAACTTTAAGTTGTTCTTAGTTTATTTTAGTTTCTTTTTTATTTTACACCGGTAAAGTCAAAACCGTGGCAAGAGAATTAAGACTTGCTGATCAAAGAGGAAAATTGTGACAGATTTGAGATGGATGTTCTGTTGCAATGTGACTTTGTTGATATCTACTGTACATTCATTCTCTTTCTCATTAAACTTTAAGGAGACACTTTTTTACATCCATTTATGCTTTCACTAATGCAATCCTCACCTTTGCAGACTTCCACGTTTAAATGATTTAGTGAGTGGTTTTAACTTTGTAGGGAAAGACATCCTTCTCTAACACAGAAGGGTTTGAGGAATATCTTAAATTTTTCTGACATACTGCATTTTCTGGACATTAGGGAACAAGGCTAGAGTGGACAGTATTTAATGTCAGCTACGAGGGTCCATGTGACTGAGAACAATATCTCAAACTAAAACAGTGTAGAAAGAAAGTCAGCACCACAAGCCTGAGAAGAAAAATAGGTGTATCTGGTTTGGGTTGGAGGACTTTCTATTTAAGCTTATTGTTGTTAGCATATTAAAGTGTATTGATATTTTTATCACCTAGATGTGACATTTATCTCACAACAATATAAAAAAGACAGTCAGACCTTGCAATATAAAAAAGCAGTGAAAAAAGTAAGAGTAAGTGAACTTCTGCAGACAAGGCTAAAAGTTTGGTCTTTTTCCATAAAGAGCCAAGAGGCTGTCACTATAAGTACTGCAAGCTCATCCTTTATCATCAGCTTGGCTATCCGCTCTCACCTTCTGTTCTCTGACTGCAGACTTAAAATCAGTGTAGAGAAAATGCAAAGCACAGCTGAAATCGAACAGAAGCAGGACTTAGTGAGTGAAAACATCACCTCGTTAAAAGCAGCTTAAACAGCAGGGTAAATTTGTCTAGCATGCTGCCTAACATCTCAAGGGATAAAGTGTATAGTGAGAATCTGTACCATATTTCCAAGTCTTTTGATAGTCTAATTTATAGTTAGTGCTAAGTAATACACATATTTTAAGAAATTGTGATTCCTACAATAATAACTCGTTGCCTTTATAACATTAGGTTTGGCCATGTTAAACTTTTTTTTTTTACATTTCCTAATGAGTTTCAAATAAACAAAGTTGAAACATACTTCAGAGGATAGTGGCTCTTCTTGTGTGCAGGTCAGTTTCAAACAAAATGATGATTGATGCTTTAATAGAGTTACATTCTGAGGTTTAGTACCAATTAGTCACAGAAGATCCAGAATGTCAGTATTAATGAATCTGTGATATTTAACACAAAGAAAATTAAATTATATATTTTCAGACATGATTCACAAAGAAGGTCCTGGTCCAATCTCATGGTCCTGGTCATAGCACTTTTAAATAGTTGTACTAGTGTAGCTAATTACACTCAACTCCTGATACCCATTGTCACCCTACTATCTATGGGGTTATATCTCCTGTGAACTGCCATAGGATGTTATAATTGAATGTGCCAATTTATGTCAATAGTATATATTGTAGCTGCAGTTTCTAAACACCACAGTAAGACTTAACAGCAACCAAAGACCCTACAGTCTAAAACTCTTTCCTATTATGAAATTTTTTTTTTCTGGTTCACAATAGGCATTGGCTAATAAACAATATTTTGATGACTTATCACTATAGTTGGAGGTTAAGAGTTAGGGTTAGAGTTGTGGGCAGGGTCAGGGTTGGGGAAGGCTTAGTGCCAAGGTTAGTGTTAAGTTAAGGCATAAGGGCAAAAAGTAAAGAATGTACAAACTGAAAAAAGGCACATGATCTGGGGCCTGAGACGACATGAGGGTCTGGGGGAAGGTGCCTGCAGCTGGATGCTTCTAATTGTTGTTCCTAATACATTACAACTATTTTAAAATAAAGAATAAAAGCAGTTTCATCAGCAAACTTTGCAATTTAAACTTCTTGAGGCCATAGTGAAAGAGCTGTATGGGCAGATACAATGAGCCCATTCTGCTAACTCTGAAAGTGTATAAGGTGAAGGAACATAAATTACAGGAAACTTGCTGATAAGGCAAGAAAGATTACCAAACAGGTGAAATTATCACCCTGGGGGACCACCCCATCACTTTGTAGCTACTGGAGCAATAGTACATCATTCTCCTGAAATTACATAGTGCACACAGGGCTATACTGGGGTATAATATCTGGTGTGACTGCCACTGGCTTTACTACAGACATTTGGAGTTTGAAGGTTTGCCTGATGTCACTGCTTAGCCTCAAAGCACATTGGATAGACTCCTCATTGATTCAATACGGGATGTGCTGCATGACCTTCAGTTCTGTGTATCTCATCCTGTGAAGCTTCGAAGCATGCAACTAATGACAAGCTAAACAGATGGGAAATCACCAAGGATCACAACACTTGTACTGATAAGGCAAGATATACAAAAAAAAAAGGCAGGAAAATATGAAGATTCAAAGCATCGGTTTCAAGAGTTAGTCCTTATAGCACAGCATCACAGAAACAGTGGCTGGTTGGATGTCAGTCAAGTCCTGTGTTTTAAAAGTCTGTGTTGCAGAAAATGCAGACTTGGTATTTGTCCTTATTCTGAAATGACTTCCCTATGATTCAATAAGTCTTAAAAGGGTTTTAAGTATGTTGAAAAAAACACTATTGTGTATTTTAACTCCTGACTTTTCTGGCATTTCCCTTCATCACTAATGTCTTACTTGGAAGTATCACATCGCACAAAGTAACAGCTCTCTTTCACCAGGCACTAATTTCTCCATGCTTAATTATGTTTAGAGTGTCAGCAGTGTGAGAATAGGCAAGCATATCTCAAGTGTGGGTCGTCACTGGCAGTCTCACCCCATTGGGACAGAACAGACGAGCCTATCATCCTGCTTCTGTCTTTTAAAATGTTCTTATGTCACACAGTGGTTGTTCTCCCTTTCTTCTTCATGCTATCTCCTGAATTAGCTTCTGTTTTTTACAATCAAATTTTTTTTTCTCTTTGTGCCCCCTTCTCTTGGTCTCTCCCACTGGATACCACTTCTTTAATACTCAATACCTCTCCTTTGAATCTCTTCTCTTTCGTTCTCCATTGTTTTTGCAGATATCCTTGCATACCTGTTTGTGTCCACGCTGCTTTGCACTACCTATGTCTCCGACACTCCACTCACTGTGCTGACCCAGTCAATCCAAGCCCTCTTTCCACCTCTCTGAACTGATCACTGTAACACTAAAGACATGGATTTCCTGTCACAGCCCAAAGTGCTGCTAAAGACACATTCAAAAGCAGACGGTCTATCTCTGGTCAGTCTCAGACAGAGGACAGACATAAAGACAGAAGTGGAAACATACAAAATGGTGATAGGTGTGATTGTGATAATATAGCATAAAAGTATTCAGAACACTTTTTCAGAATATGTCATGTTACAACCACGAACTTGTATTTTAACTTTATGTGATAGACCAACAAAATATAGCTTCTAATTGTGAAGTGGTTGGGAAAGACAAATCTTGAAAATGTGGTATACATTTGCATTTAGCCATCTTTACTCTGTTAGCCTTATCTGAAATCCTCTGCAGTCTTGTATTCAAAAGTCACCTAATTGGCAAACAGAATATACCTGTTTGTTATTTAATCTTAGGGTGTGTGAACACCAGCAAAGTCATTGGTTCAGTTAGTTGATCCAGATCAAAAGTTGACTTTAGTTATTTTTTATTTTTTTGTATGGTTCGCCCTTAAATTGTACATATTACAAGTAAACTATACCCTGTAAACAAAGCCACCTGTGACAATTGTTGATGCCATTGGAAAGAAATGACTAGGGTGGAACTGAGCACAGATCCGAAAATGGAGGAAAACTCTTTTAATTGATTGCGTCTCGTGCTTTAGGTACCTTTGGCAAAGTTTTTTCACTTTAACGCAGCATTGTTTGGGATACCACAAACCCCCTCTCCTTCATTCTCTCACTAAACATGCTGAACATGATCGTGTTCTTGTGTCTTTTTTAGCAGTTGTGTTATGTGTGCATCTACCCAAAAAACGAGGAGGGACAGGATCTCCTCGTTGCTCCAGGTCTGTCCACGGCTCATTGTTTGTAGCATCCATGCAGTAGATTCGTTCTCAACACTGAAGGGCTAATTCTGCCCATTATGCCCTGCTACAGTGGCTTGTTAAGTCCAAGAAGGCATATGTGTCCTGTAGTTGGGTTTACCGAGGCTGGTTCATGTTCACATCAGAAGCGAACCGTACCGGAGTCCGTTTGGAAGTGAACAGAGACCACCTCAAAAATTGGGTCTTGGTCCAGTTGTTTGATTTAGACCAGGGTTCACTTGATTGTATTCACACCTGCACAAAAGGTCTAGACTAGGGGGGGAAACAAAGTCTTGTCTGTTTAAAGCGGACCAAATGTGGCAGATGTGAATACACCCTTAGTGTAAGTACGGCTGTTTTTTAAAGGCTTTGTTAGTGAACAAACAAGATCATGAAGATAAAAATAACCCAGACACATCAGAGGTGAAGGTCAGTCCAAGTTTAAAGCAGGATTCAGTTATGAAACAATATCCCAGATTTGAATATTTTACAAATCAGTGTCCAAATGCTTGTGAACAACAATCTTCAAGCCAAAGATTCTCAATTGAATTGAGCATATTGAAATGTTTCCCCTAAACCACTTGAGTTTTGATTTAGCACAATGCTTTAGATCACTGTCCTGCTGGAAGGTGAACCTCTGTCCCAGTCTCAAATCACAGGCAGACCCACACAGGTTTTGCTCAATAATATCTTTGTATTTAGCACCATCCATGTTTCCCTCGACTTGTACCAGTTTTCTACTCCCTTCTGCTGAAAAACATCCCCACAGCATGATGGTGCCACCACCATGTTTCACTGTGAGAATGGTGTTATGGGGTGATGGGATGTATTGGTTTTGCGCCAGACACAGCATTTTCCTTGGTGGCTGAAAAGTAAAATTTTTGTCTAATCAGAACACCTTCCTCCATGAATTTGGGAAATCACCCACTTACCTTTTAGCAAACTTAAAACATGCTTTCCTATTTTTAACGCAAAGAAACTGTTGTTTTCTGATCTCTCTTTATAAAGCCCAGCTCAATGGAGTATATGGCTTATTGTGGTCCTATTTACAGATACTTTAGTGTCTGCTGTGCAACTCCTTCAAGGCAACTTTTGGAACTCTGGGCTGACTCTCTGATTAATGTCCTCCTTGCCCTGTCTATGAGTTTTGGTGTGCAGCCCTCTCTCAGCAGGTTTGTTGTGGTACCATGTGCTTTACATTTGACGATGATATATTTAATGGTGCTCCAGTGGAATATCAAAGATTTGTATATATTTTTTATATTTAGTCAGTCATTTTCTACCCCTTATTCCATAGTGGGTCGTGGGGGAACTGGTGCCTATCTCCAGCAGTCTATGGGCGAGAGGCGGGGTACACCCTGGACAGGTCGCCAGTCCATCGCAGGGCAACACACAAACAACCATGCACACACTCATTCATACACCTAAGGGCAATTTAGAGTGACCAATTAACCTAACAGGCATGTCTTTTGGACTGTGGGAGGAAGCCGGAGTACCCGGTGAGAACCCACGGATGCACGGGGAGAACATGCAAACTCCATGCAGAAAGACCCCCGGCCGGGAATCGAACCCAGGACCTTCTTGCTGCAAGGCAACAGTGCTACCAACTGCGCCACCGTGCAGCCCCTTTTTTATATTTATTTTCTATTTATTATTTTGACTTTTACTTCTCAAAAACTTTGTCCCCAACTTGTTTGGAGAGCTCCATGGTCTTCGTCGAGTAATGCCTCTTGCTTAGTCATGTTGGAGCCTCTAAGAAAATGTGTGTTTATACAGACAGATCATGTGACACTTAGCTTGCATACAGATTACTTCCTTTCACTAATTATTGACTTTGATGGGAAGTGGTTGCACCAGAACTGTTTAATGGCTTCTTAGCAAAGGGAGTGGATATATATGAACATGTCAGTTTTCATTTTTATTTCCTTTTTTCTTCAGCAGGTTCACTGAAGCTGATTAGAGTTATTGAGAAGATAGACGAGACAAAATGATTGATGAAAACTAGAAACTGCAAAAGATTTTATGCTGGAACAGAGGTTCATCTTTGAGCAGGACAATGATTTTAAACAGACAGCTAAAGTGACAGAATTGTTAAGACCAAAGCATGTGTTAGTGAAAGCCAAGACCTAAATCCAATCATTAATCTAAAGCATGATTTGAATATTGCTGTTCATTGATGGTACTAGGCCTTGAAAACGATGGATCATTTTCCTTAAGCTTCATTATTATTCACTGTGTTATGTTGATCTTTCACATGAAATCCCAATAAAATATTTTGAAGTTTATGGTTACAACTTCACAAAACTTTCAGGTTGTTCTAATACCTTTGCATGGCACCGTATAAGGTCTGTGGGGGAAAAAGAATCCTGTGCTTAAAGTGAATAAAAATTAATAATCAATGCAATATTTCATTTTTGCCAAATGGGTGCATTGTGTGTTTTTCTTTTCTTACTGTGCTGTCCCATGAGCTGGTAAAGCTTGTTCAGCGCCTCTGTGTGCTCAGATGTTGGGTGGTTCAATGGATGTTGCTCCGGACTGCGCCCGCACTGCTTTGAGTGGGTAGGTGGCGTCTTACTGCTGTAGCTGCACACAAAAGATGGCAGAATGGTCGGATAGTTCATGCCCCCGTTCAGCCGCCCGAGCAGTGCTCCCATTCCCTGAGAGACAACAGCAGGATTATCTCCGCTACTTCTGTTTGTACTTTCTCTTGTAACAGAAAGAGACTTCATCTCCAAATTCTCCCCTCCTTCAACAAGGCTTTCCTGGTCAATGTGCTCAGCAGTTGTGGTGTTGATTGTGTGCTGCCCGCCGTTGCTCAGGTGACAGTGTTGGTGCTGATGATGCTGCAGGAGGTTATGAATTGGCCTTAGCCACAATGCAGTGCCAGGTCCTGGACCCCTGCTAGAACCTTGGCCATGCCCATTTCCACCACCATTGCTGCCAATGCCACTGCCATTAGGGTTCACCTTTTTACGGCGTTTGCTAAACAAAAAAGAAAGAGATTAGAGAAATTATTACTGATCATGGACAGAGAAAATTCTAAATGTCAATAAATAAAAGGTGTAAAAAACTGAATCCAATACTAAACCATGCCCAGCGCTTGCTGTAGTACAGAAAAAAACATGTTTTTTTGGCAACAACTCTTAACTGGGCTAAAAGATAGAAGTACTTTTGCTAGAATTGAAGGTTGGCTTACAGAGTCCAACAGCCGGTTAAAAGGTTGTTAGCTCCCTGTTTCTATAATCATCTAGCACCAAGACGGTTCTCTGGCTGTGTAAAACATAACCAGTTATTTGTCGTTTTCTTATACAGGGAGCTAAGAACAAACACTAGCAAGAGCTTTGGTCACCACTGGAACACTTTTGGTAAAAAAAACCCTACTAATAACTCAAATGGATTTAATTTAGAAACAGGAAGAATAAGTCACAGCAGAACACAGCCTACACCATACCTGTGCCATCCATAGTACATTCTCTGCAGCCTGCGCCTGAACTTCCGGTAAAGATGACTAATATATCGTAGCATCTCCTCATAGCATGAGCCTGGCTCACTGTAACTGGCCAGAGTTGAGTCATTTGACATGTAGCGAGCACGCTGCTCCCTCATCAGGGCGTTCTCTCTTTGCTTTGTCTCAGAAAACTGGGTGGCGATGACCACGAGGCACAAATTGATCATGAAGAAAGAGCCCACCTGGTTGGAGGAAGTTAAAAACAGAGATGGAACAATATTAGTAAGACCAAGTGTGTTGTAATGTGTTCTAATCTCAGAAACAACTTTGAGGACACATCAAGACCTTCAAGATTAATATCTCATTTAAGTAACTGTTAAATCTTTTAAACGACGGCCCATATATAATGAGGCTTTGGCATTCAACCTGGCTGTCCCCTAATTCCAGTCCCAGCCACGGCGACCTGTGCTGCATGACTTCCCCCTCTCTTCATCCCATTTCCTGTCTGCCTACTTTCAAGAAATGACAAAGTGAAACCACCACTGCCACAAAACAAATCATTAAAAAAAAACTGTTATTTGAATTACGTTAGCCGTATGTGAAAAGTAATTGCCCCCCTTGATAAACCATTAATTATCTGTGAATAACCACAGTTTTTGTTAAGTTCAGTTCACTAGCCAAACCCAGGCCGTATTACTGCCAGGTCCATGGAATTCAGATAACATTTTACTCTACCTGACAACATGAAGTAGGCTAAAAGATTCCAAAAGCAACACATCCTGTCCCCATCAAGAGAAATTTAAGAACTGACAAGAAACTAATTTACATACAATTTATACCGTGGAAGGGGTTGCAAAAGCCATTTTTATGACTTTGAGATTCAGTGAGAGTCATTATCCCAAAAGAAGAAAATATGGAACAGTGGCAACTTTCATAGGAAAGGCTGGCCTACTACCATTACTACACAAGTGCATTGAAGACTCATACAGATCATAACCAAAGAAACCAGATCTGCTAAAGCACTAGATGTCTCATTGACTCACTTATGGCCAGTGTTCATGATTCAACAATAAGAAAAACACTGGAAAAAAATTGAATTCTCGTTGAAAGTTTCAGACCAAAACCACTGCTGACAAAAAAGGGCCAGTCTCAACAAGCTCAAGCCACTTAGGTTATACATTGGGCAAAGATACAAAGCACACCAGCCGGTCCATCTCCAAATGACAAAAAAAAGCAAATAGAGGTTTTCAAAAAGACTTGTGAAACTCCAGAATTAATTCCCATTGATGTGTGGTGACATAACTTGAATTGTTCATGCTCAAAAACCCTTCAATGCCCCTGAATTGAAACAGAAACTCTTAGACTGCTGTTGCTGCCAAAGGTGGCACAATTATCATTAGTAGTCTATTATTTTTTCATATAAGGCCAGGTGATTTGTACAGCCCTTTTGATTTGATTGAAATTGCTGTAATCTTTGTCTGATATTAAAATTAGTTTGCTAATTTGAAACCCTTAAATGTGACAAAACAGCAAATACAGAGGAAATCTTGAAGGTAGAAAAAAAAACGTTTTCATTGCACAGTACAGATCTACATCACACTACTTTGGAACATAATGTCTTACACCAATACAACTGCTGATACTACACAAGTAAATATAGGATTTTATCTGAACACTTGTCTGTCTCTGATTTTCTTATTCCTTTGTTAAGCATTGATTTTTCTCCTACTATGCAGTTGCATCCATTTTTAGTTTGCTTCAAGTTCTTTTTGCAGTGTTATTTTGCTCTTCTAACTTCCAAATATTTTCCCCTTTCTTTTGCACTGCATAATACACAATTTTTATATCAAACAGTAAGCTAGGAGGGAGCTCAGTTTAAATTATAGCCAAAGCTTGAAGGCTTGAAACATCTAAAGACACAAAGATCACAGCAAATTACACATAGTAACAAGCCAGCTATTTTTTAATAGACCGGGTTATGCTGGAAGGGAAGTTTACCTGCTCACTTTTAAATGGTTATTCTAGGTTTTCCAAACCAGAGGTAAAATGCAAGAAACAAATCTCTTTTCAGTTGCTACAAATGTAAACATCTTGTTTTTTATGTTTCCATTCAGAGTTATCATCTGTCTTAATCATTTGACGTCTGCTTCTTCCTCTGCAAATTGTCTGCATTTTCTTTCTTGCAATTTACATCAATCTCCTATTTAGCCATACTCTAATTTGATAATCGCAGATAAATATCTTAATGCCAATATTTTCCATCAGCTCTCTTTATTCAAACTTATTCAATTTTGTGCCTCACCCTTATCTCCTTTATGCCATGCAAAACTCTTGATACACTTTTTTATTTGTAATTTGTCTTGTTACAAAAGCAAACTTTAGTGCATTCTACTAGGATTTTATTTCATAGACTAACACAAAGAACTGCATACAGTTCAGGGGCACATCGACATATGGCAGGAGGAAGCTGGAATCGAACCCACAACCTTCTGATTGCAAGACGACTAGCCTGTTTATAGAGAAGAAACAAAACAATTGTTCAAGGACACCCACTAAGACTGACATTTTGGAGACATAGAAAGCAGGAAAAATAAGTGCCTAGTGACCTCATGTACAAAAGAGTGTACAGCTTTCATACTAAAAGTTGGCAGTAGGGAGAAATTTTGAAAGTTGTGGCACACAAAAAAATTCTGTCGTACAAAACTGTGCGTAGACATGTCAACTCACATATTGCCTTCATACATCCTAATCTGAGGTGAATTGGGTGCATCTGCACGTGCTGCTTAAACCGCCCAGTTGCCGTAACATTGAGCTCTATCATAACTCAATGCTGATCATTGTAATGACATGACTAGAAAATTTCGGAAGAAATTTAGACGGGACCTGCCTCTTGGTGCGTGCTTCTCAGACCAGAGCCAAACTGTAGCCGAGTTAAGCTTATGCCTCCTTACATTGCCATGGCAGGTCCCAATAAATATATCCAGTTTAGACGTGGATACTAATAGGTGACTCTTTGCAATAGAACTGGGAGCAGTGAAGCAAGCCCATTCACTCCTCTCCCTCTACTGCTATGGTAAGCCCCAACTAAGGAATGTTGAGGCTTTTATTTTGTAAAGATCAGTACATTATATTTTGATGGGATAAAGTAGACCAATTTCCATCACTGAGTCCCAGCAGTAGTGTTAAGACCAATGCTGCAATTATTGCTGTATGAAATACAAATACTTTTATTTTGTAAAGCATGTCTAGGTCATATTTTGAAAGTCTAGCATTGTTGTCCTTCCATGTCTTGGTTAGGTTCGTTAGTTATTCAAAACCTGCTTGTTGTTTAAAAATCATTAATCAATAATAGCTATGGAAGGTTTAGGCTTTTACTTTGAAAGTTTCAGTAAGCTTTATTTTAAAAGGCCGACATGGTCCTATTTTCAACACTGGGTGAGCTCCAACATTAGTGTGAAGCCCAGTCCTGAAATAATCTATTGTTTAAAATGCTAAGGCTTTTATTTTGTAGAGCATGCTTTGTCTGATTTTGAAAGTCCAGCACGGTTGTACTTTCAGGTCTGGGTTACTTCCATTGGTTATATAGAACCTGCTTGCTCTTCTGAAATCATTAGTAATCATGGAAGGTTGATGAAAGAAATTGCCCTTTAGGGTTAATCACTGTTGTCTGGGTGTTGGAACAGCAGTACATGCTGTTTAAGTTCCCCACACAAAATGGCCACCATGTAGTTGCCTCCTATGAAGATGGTCAAAGGGTTAGGGGTCGGGTCAGGTTTAGGCCATAGGAATGAATGAAAATCAATGGAAGTCAACAAGATAGTAATCCATGGATGTGTGTGTGTGTGTGTGTGTGTATGTGTCCGAATGTGAGACACAGAGAGAAGAGAGGCAGAAAGAAAGACAGAGTCACATACAGACATATACAGTAGGAGATACACAGAGATATAAATAGAACAGTGAGGAATGAATCAGCCAATCAGCAAAGAGCGTCAGTGTAACTTGACACCTGCTGTTTCTCACTCACGCAGCACCTCACTCTGTGTCTGCCTCTGGCCTAGGCTTTTAACATGGAGGCACATGCTCCCGAACTACTGGCCATGACTGGGAAACCGTAGGGGCTATCGACGTCATTCTTGGCCCGGTTTTATCAGAACGGACAGGGGAACGATAATATCCATCCTTTTTTGTTGAAAATATAATAGTCAAGAGACAACACTAGGTGAAAATAGAGGGTAAATGGAGAAAAAAACAAAATTCCTTGAACATGCTCCCGAACAAAGTCTAATATCTCGGAAACCGTACATGGTATTTGAATAATTCGAAAACTGTGGGCGAAAGCCGTCCCTCGTCCCCGATCATGGAGATTTTCATAGCTCTATGTCATTCACAGTATAAAAGAGGAGGATGGAAAGAAATGGTGTCTCTCCTGGATTACTGGTCAGTGTAACTTGACACCTGCCGTTTCTCACTCATGCAGCACGACACTCTGTGTCTCCCCTGGCCTAGCTTTTTAGCATGGAGGCGCATTCTCCCGAACTACTGGCCATAACTCGGAAACTGTAGGGGCTATCGACGTCATTCTTGGACCGGTTTTATCAGAACGGACAGGAGAACGATAATATCCAACCTTTTTTTGTGAAAATATAATAATAAAGACACTAGGTGAAGATAGAGGGTAAATGGAGAAAAAGACAAAAATGCCTGAACATGCTCTCGAACAAAGTCTAATATCTCGGAAACCGTACATGGTATTTGAAACATTTTTGAACTGTGGGCGACAGCCATCCCTCCTCCCCGCTGATGGAGATTTTTATAGCTCTATGTCATTCACAGTATAAAATAGGATGATGAAAAGAAATGGTGTCACTCATGGACTACTGGTCAAACTGTCACTGAAAATACATGGGAGAAGGCCTACAGAAATCTTCTGACTCTTGGCGATCGAGGGGGGCTTGACAGAAAACCGTAAGACCTACAACAATTTTAAAGATATTGTGTGAAAGCAGAGGCCCAGCCCTACAATCTGACCAAAAATGGTGACTTTAGAGCGAAATATGTGGCCGTGAGGGTCGGTTAAAAATCATTTTTCCTGAAAAAAAACCCCGGTCTCCACACTCTAGTAACTGCCATCTCAACTGTAGGAGTGGGATTTTCTCGCAAACTTTGTGTCGCTTGGAGTCTAATTTTAGAGAAACTGTAGCAGTTATCAACAAACCGTTTACACTTCTGAAAAGCCGGCGGATTTCTCTAAAAACTGAAAGTCAAACTGTGTTTCTACGTGAAAGTATGGCGATACAGCAGAGCCTCAAAAACTGTGAATTTTGAGGATTCCTTCCTCCCATGACTCCATTCGTTTCTATGGGTTTTTTGGGGCACGGTTTTTCGTTAATTACGTCGCCATGGTAACTCGAAACGCCAATAAAAGTAATAGCACACATCCCGGGACTGCCGGACGTTTTGATATATATATTGTGGGGGTGCGCGCTACGGTTCGGGCCGCATTAATCTGGACGGAAGAAAAAGAATAAATAAATAAATAATAGAGTCAGGTTTAGAGGTGAATAACAATAGGTTAGGGGCCTGCCATGCATTGCTTTGGCAGGCCCCAAATATGCCCCCCGTATTTCTATCTTACACTTTAAATCTTTAAAACAATTTAGGACGTCACGTAAACACAGTACAAAAAAATCACCAAGAAGCCAGCCATCGCACACAAAGCCTGATTGAGGTTTGTTCCCAGAACAACCTTTATAATTACAATAAATATAATTATTATTAATGTTTAAAGTAATCATGAGTGGAGGAGGCCAACTTGCCATTGCATTTATGAGACACATTTGAGCATTACAAAAGGGGTGCACATATACCCATAAATGCATGTTCACTTACAAATGGGGCCCTTATAGCAATATGAGAGCACTTCATAGCACTGATGACATTTAGAAATCAGCTCCTCGCTGCAAATGAAAGCCACAGTTTAGGGGAACTTTATATTTCTGAGCAACATATGAATGAGACTGTCCCATATGGCTGGCATGGCACGGCTCAGGGATAACTGTTAAATACCCGACCTATCAGTCAGCTTCCTCAGAAAAGCTTTGGTTGAAAGAATCAAGGGTAGTGAGAACTTGAACTGGCGCCGGCAACGCACGGTTCCTCCTGGTTTCCTTCTGTGGGGCCCAGCTCTGTAAAGAGCTCAAAATAATTGCCCTGGGAAATCTAAACCAGCTAATAAGCCATGCATCATCATGTGCCAGCAGATCAGTAAGATCACTGAAAAAACGCTCCCTCCAACGTCTTCCATTGGTGATGTCCTCCAGCTGTGCCAAAGCTGCCATTGTTCCACAATTATGCACAACCTTACACAGCTATTTATGGACATTTGTGATTGTCTACAGCTTGTCCACCATACAAATCATCAAACCTGACATTCAGAATTAATTTGCTGATCCGATAACGTTTTCTTCTTCAGTGAGAATGAAAGTGCCCTTTTGATGATTCAAATGCATTTTATTGTTCCTCAGTGCACCGACCGATGCACATTTACATCTACAAGTGACAAAAACATCCGACTGAAGTTCGTTCTATAATTTTTTGAGGTGTTTTAGGTTATTGAATGAGGCTAAATGTGATTCAGTTTCATTGCTCAGGTTTAAACCATAAAAGTTCAAACTCATGAAAAAACATTGGGTTTGATGTTCCATGAAATAAATACAACTGAATAGAGTCATATTTCAATGTATTTAGGTCAGTTTTAGTTCTCTGTAGTTTGTTATTGTTGATTGAAAAATGAAATTTTCATGGCAGGTCAACATTTTGCGAGGATTTCCGCACACTTTCATGTGAGTTGTGCGTGAAACAACTGCAGTGGAAGAAATTTACTCACATTTCGTACATTTCGTACTGGTCTATTCAGCCAAAAATGTTTGGCTTTTTTGTCAATATGCAAATTGTTAGGTTAGACAAAAAACTAACACTGCACATCACTCATAACACTACTTCTTTATGATGAAACCTTTTGGTGGTAGCTTTTCTTTAGCAAGGACTGGGAAGCTTGTCAGAGTTGATGGGAAGATGAATGGACATAAATACATTGCAGTCCTGGAAGAAAACCTGTTAAAAGCCACAAAGACACTGGGATGAAGGTTCAACTTCTAGCAGGACAATTACCCAACACACACAGTCAGATCTATAAGGGAATAGCTTAGCTCAAAGACTATGTATTCGAATCGCCTAGTTTAAAGTCCAGTTTTAAATCCAGTTGAGAATCTGTAAAAACTGATGTCTACAAATCATCTCCATTTATTCTAAGTGAGGAATAGGCTGAAAAATTCAGTCTCTAGATGTGCAAAGCTGGTAGAGACAAATCTTGAAAGACTTTCTGCTGCATTTGCAGTGGAAGACAGCTCTATAATGTACTGGCTAATATGGACTGAATACAATTACATGTTTTACTTTTCAGGTTTGTTCTTGTAAATTAAATTGAAAAATACTATATTATTTTTCTTTAACTTCACAATTCATATAAAATTCCAGTAGTACACATTTAAGTTTGTGGTTTGTTATGTTATAAAATATGAACACATTCAGGAGATGTAAATACTTTGCAAGGCACTGTGGTTGAACACCTTTGCCACTTCTTCTAAATGCATTTACACCAGCTGCTGTACTGTCACATAATGATGCAGATATACTGTATTTCATCCAAAACTGGCTGTTTTAATTTGTGCCCAAGCCATAGCGTACCTTAGCTTCTCTTTGCTTCCATAAACCTTTCCTTTAGTCTTTTTTAGGAGAAAGAGTGATGAGAGCAAACAGCACTGAAAGCCTCTCAATAACCTTTGCAGACAAAGCTGATTCCACCTTACCGCTACAGCTGCACACCTCAACAATTTCTGTGCTGCCCTTATACATAATCCCGCACATATTGCCAAATTCTTTCGTGGTACTCTGCCATGTGCCTTCTAGTAGTACTAGTTGTAGATGAACATTTGTTACATTCTTGTGACCTACTTTACATTTTGTTATAACCACTTCCAAAGCAAATAGTGCATCTGCAGTGCTTCTTCTTGGCATAAAACCAAACAGTTGCCATTTACGACTGCAAGATAAAAGTGAAGCCCTCAGAAGATGCCTCACCTTTTAAAGGATAAATAAATTACATTTTTTTTAGTATCTTAATAAGTTTATAGGATTTAAGGATAATGTCCCTGTTGTAGATACCTTTACATACTTACATCATATTCAGGAATGCCTCTTGGGGCTGTTTGAAAAGATGTAATTACAGGTGTTTTGTCTTTAAGAATTTTTCAAGAAAGACCATCCATCATAAGATAAATAAAAGGTTATTTGGATTGTAAGGAACAAGTCAGAAACACCAAAATTATAAGTCAGCAAGAACTACTTTCCAAAGGTGTTACTCACCTCCATATATGGAAAAGCTGCAATTCATAAAAAGAAGCCCTTATTCCAAAATCAATACTTTCAAGAGTAATTAAAGATTTCAGCTACCAATATTAAGAATATTCTGTTAGATTTGTTTTAGTTTCCATGGCCACAAGAATTGTTAAGAATAAGTACAACGTCATGTTTGTTCTGCATAACCTCAAACCAGACAACAATTTGAGGTGCCCGTTAGACAATGACCCCAAACACCTATCAGTGCTTGTGGTGGAGTTATGCACATTTTATGAACATTTTACTATCTGGCATTAACTCATTTGCTTAATGACATTGATCTGAATTTTACTATGATTTAATCATGACTGGACTAAATTGGATTCTTGGTTTTTAGACTGAATGTAAATATGACTGATATGACTGAGTTATATTAAACAGAATTGGATTCTGATAGATAATTTGATTCTGAAAAAATGTCTTTTGTGAAAAGTTGTTAATTCATGATATTTAAATAAACTCAATTGAACTGATCTGAACTGAGATGAACTAAACAGTAATGTATTTGAAATCAACTGAATGAAAGAAAACTGAACTTAAACGAAGGGAGATTACTTAAATTAAACTAAAGTGAGGTTAGTTTGAATTGAACTAAGTTTATTCAAATTAAATTGAAATGAAGTAAATAAACTTAACTGACTTTCAGATGAGATGAACCAAATTAAATTCAGTTTCAGTTATTTAAACTAATCTAAATATAGTTGAGCTGAACCCAAGTAAACCAAACTGAATTTAATTGTGCTGTGTTTAATTAAACTCAACTAAACCGAGGCGAGTTGAATTACATCAAACTGAATTGAATTGAATTAAATTTAAATTAACTTAATTGAAATGAAATTAAATGAGCGAACCTGAATTGCATTACTCTTCAATGTCCCATTTTTTTTTCATTAAAATTATGTTCCGGACTAGAATAAAAACCTTCTAACCTACTTAGAATGTTGCCTAACATATGTATTGCTAAAAAGATTCTTTTTTGTTTCCCATCAGTTAAGCCAAATGTGTGAGTCTTGATCTAACTGTGGCTCTAAACTCCACAAATCACTGTTAACCCGCTAAAACCAATGTTGCCTTTAATACTGTAGCAGGACTGAAACAAAAAGTCTATCTGGTCTATTTAAGACTGAAACCGTTTAACACCTAATTAAATATGCAAAATACTGTGGTTTAATCTCTTTCCTCTATGGACACATTTGGATATTGATCACAAAATAAAAATAGAGTTGGTACTTACAATAATAAGCAGTATAAAATATATAAAATTGTAGAAGGAGTGAGCATCCATGACATAATACATGATGTCCACCCATCCTTCCAGTGTGATGACCTGATAACAAGAAAGGACAAGGAGAGAATTATTTGTTAACTACAATATAATAATCAGCAAAGCAGGAAAAACAATAACTAGAAAAAGAAACCTAAAGACAACCTCAAAAGTCCATCCTAATTCTTTTAAATTTGTATGTGTTTGTGGCAGGAGACTGGTAGCAACTCCTTCAGGTGGCTTGTATGCTAATGAGCAACAGAGATGTTGATATCTGAAAAGGTGAGTCAGCTCAGCTGAACTAATAACATACTTGCACCTCAACATCAACACCTTAGGCCTGCATAAAACCTTACTCTGGGAACTGCAAGAGTGTGCACGGTAGTAGCAGGACTGCAGTGTTCAAAAACAACACAAAAACACCTTAGAAAGCAGGTATTTGTAAATCTGCTCATGAATAAACGATTTTGCACAAGTACCATACGAGATCTAGTAAATGCATTTTTTTTGCATAGACAACAGTAGAGGCAGCAAAAAAAAAACAGTTGTTTTAGAAAGAATGCATGTTTTACTAATATACACCTGAAACTTGTAATTTGATAGCTTATTTTTCTTACAGGAACACACTGAAATAGATATATACACATACTGTATATTGCTGAATATAAACATGCAGGGATTCCTGAAAACAAACATTTTGACAGCAATAATTAATTTATGTATTACTTTTAATTTGTCAATGAAAGAAATAAATCTTTGAGCGATTAAGAACATACTCTTTTTTTTCTTATTTTCTAATATCTGAAGCATTAAACATGGGTGTCCACCTATACTGACAGACCTAGCAAGGAGATGGGTTATCAAAAAAGCAGCCAAGTGGTCAGTGGTGACTCTGGCGGGGCTGTAAAGATCCACAGCTCAGGTGAGAAATCCGTGGACAGGATATCTACAGGCAATTCACAAATCTGGTCTTAATGAAGGAATGGCAAATGTTTTTGAATTGTTGAAAAAAAAAGCCATCAGAAGTCCCCTGTGTAGTTTCTTATATGGTATGTAGGAGGAACAAAAAAGACATTGAAGTAAAAAAATGGTTAAGTCACACCAAGATTAAACCCTTTTACCTTTATGCAAACACTATATTTGGCAAAGAACTAACACTACAAATCACCCTGAACACACAGTGCAGGAGAAAAATGTTGGCGCTGCTGGGGATGTGTTTCTTTAACAGGGACAAGACAGATGGTTAAGTTAATAGGGAGATGGGTGGAGCCGATCACACATCAGTGTTGAAAAAAAAAAAACTGTTAGGGGCTGCAAAAGATATGAGAGTGAGGCAGAGGTTTGTCTTCCAGAAGGACAGCAATCATTAACATGCAGTCAGAGCAATGAAATGGTGAAAATACAGTTTAGGTGACTAATGATAACAGGAAAAGGCATGACAGGAATTGGAGGGCATCAAACTGGAACAATAATGCAATAGAGACAGCAGCACAGAAAGACTGGCATGGAGAAAGATATGAGGTGGAAAACAAATACACAAGGAACAGAACACAAGAAATAACAAAGAAATCCAAACACACAAAGAAACTAGTACAGATCACCACTGGAGACAAAAAACAACTGAAATATATCAAATCCAAATCCAAGTTAGAACCAAAACAAAAAGACCCACAGATTATGACATGATAACATAACCAGCATGCTATTTGGCAAATTATGTCACGAGTTGTAGTTTTTTTTTAAACTTTTATTTAAAAAAATATTCAGAAATGAATAACAACAAGCTCATGTTTGGACTGCAAATGTAGTACAAAATGTTTAGATGGAGCACTATAGACATGACTTCTGTCAGTTTTAGCCACTGTGAAGTGAGCTTAGAACTAGTTCTTGTTAATGGCAAACTAGTGTGACACTGATTGTATAATTTTACTTTTGACAACCCAGGAATTCATCACATGGTTTCTCTGCTGATTAACCCAAACAACAGTATCCTTAAAACATAACTAACAGTAATTCATCAGCTAGTTGGATACAGTGAGTCGTTTATGTCTATAATGCTCCTGCTCTTGTAGATTTTCTTTAGGTATGAATCATTCATCTATCTAATTTTTCCATTCCTCATTCTCTGTCTTATAATTCAAAGGACTGAAACTTTTCAAGATCCAGAAAATGTTACAAGCTAATCAGACTTCTTCTATTTTTGTGCAAGTGCTGCAATTCTTTATACATTGAGATGTGCTCTTCACATCTCAATGTATCTCTTCACAACCCTAGATCTACCAAACCCTGCTGAATGTTGGTTACAGGGAATTTTGATCTTTTGAAACCTCCCATGTGATGCCTGTGTTATATTTTATATTTTAGTATTAACAAAATCCAAAAGGAGTCCTTGTTATTCTCATGAGGACAGCTGTGAGTTCCCACAGACCCAGGCACTTTTTTAGTCTTTCAAGTGTCTTTAGGGAAATAGTGAAACAGCTTAGACATGTTCAGAATGTATGCTGTATCTTACACATTAATAAAAGGCGTGACAGAATGGTTTAATGCAATTACAAGACATTCACATACCATGTTACTGTCTAACTTCACATTTAACAGAGTCCTATAATTATCTTTGGTGTAAGATCAAAAGAGGAACTGTACATCTACCATTTAGGTAACTGAATTTGGGAAAGCAAGATCAAGGATATTCACCTAAGCAAACTACTTTATCATAATAGATATACATTACATTCATACTGGTGTATGAAAGTGGTGAGAAAGATTTTTTGTAACAACCAACATAATCATTAGAATCTAAAATAAACAAATGTAAACTCTCTTTTAGTCAACCCTACCCACCCTGCATTCATGCAGGCCTGATGTTTGCTCCTACATAGCAAGGCTGAAACTGATATAGGAAGTGCAGAAACCTCCCATATTTATATGGAACTTCCACTGAGTGTTTAGAAACATCCTGCAGATGTGATATTTGTTGCATTAGCATTGGAATATGGTCAGAAAAACACCAGAAAGAACAACTTTCTGGGTTCTAAGACTGCAGTAGCATCATGCCTGTTATCACACTGAAATTTGGGTTTCCCATATTTGCTATACTTGCTATGTTCAGTTTTGCAGGTTCTGTTTAAATTAGATTATATAAGTGTGTCCTCTAATCAGTTATCTTATGCAACGTCTTTTACTGTGAACTTCCTGTTATGATCTTCATTTAACATTAACGTAAATACTAATTTAACTCATATAGATTCTAGAGGTTGTTTTTTTTCCTGGCCCCTCTGTCTATGTTCTTCCTGTACCAATTTTCATTATAAATGTCTAAATGTTGCAAAAAAGAATTGCAACCACATACTCCAAGTAAACAGCTGCTTTTAGAAGTAGACACGATCATATGCCTAGCAAAAGAAAATAATCTCACGTTAGACCCAAAAATTCTGTTTACCAAAGTATTTCAAATAGGAAAACTGTACAAGTGGCAAAATGTAATCTTAAGCCTCATGAGGTGAAAACACAGAGGAAAGTTTTGAGATGGATTAATATGTTTGTGCATGAATGCACTGAGAATTTGTGGTGTTTGTAGTAATTTGAAGATAAAACTCTTTGGCAAAGTAAATTGCAAGTCATAGCACATTGGAAGCTAAGCCATATCCATCACTGTGGCTTAGGTAAATTTACAAAAAAGGATGCAACACAAATCTCAGCAGTACCGAAAGTGTAAGCTTACAGACATCAATAAAAAATAGCCTGTCATGGGAGGTGGAAGTTGTGAGGAAGAAATGTGTTTTTCAACCCTGGTCCTCAAAGCACACTGCCCTGCATGTTTTACATGTTCCCTGCTTCAGCACACCTGATTTCAATTGGTGGCTGATTAACAGGCGCTTACTGAACTGTACTGAGCAGAGAAACACCTCAAACATGCAGGGCAGTTTGCCTTGAAGACCAGGGTTGAAAACACTGCAATAGGATTTCTAAAGTAACATTATGTTTTTGAAAATTAAGTTAGAATATTATTTCCTTTCTCACCTGGAATATGGCTATCCAAGCATAGCCAATATTGTCAAAGTTAACTGCTCCCTTGTGGGGGTTGTGGTCCCCGGGGAGGCAGTCATTGTAGTACTGGTTCCAGTTAACACAGTTGCTATTGCTAGCCCCACCCACTCCCAGTGGTGAACCAATCAGAGCAGAACTTTGGTGGGGAGCAGGCAGCGAGCAATCCTCTCCTCCCTGGGTGAAGGGTGGCACATTGTGGCAGCGCAGCATCCCGTTCTCGCGGGGAGCTGAGCAGATGAACGGGCTGTCTTCACCTTCTTCAGACATGTAGTAAGGATTTATGGAGAGGTTGTAAAATCTGGGTGGGACAAAATATAAATAAGTGAATATGAGATTTCAAAATGCAGATTTAAGGTTACAGATTTTGTCGAAAGACATTTGAATGTTATTTTCCTGTCTCATTTATTATACTAACCCAGATGCATCCAGAACCAGAACAAAAGTGTGAACACTATCCTGGTCACTACTTGTGAAGTGGAAACCATAATCACGCCTTTGAATTTATTCGCATGTTTTCCACATCTTTTGTCCCACTTTAACTACAAATTTCAATGTATTTTACAGGGAATTTTTGTGGCGTAATCATGAAGAGAAAGTGGTCCTTATTTACCACTTTTGGACATTTAGAGAGTGCAAATTTAGACAGTTCTTTGCAAATAGATCAAACTCAGTCAGATTGGATGGAGAGTGTTATCAGTGACGTGTTTTTTTTTGTCTTGCCATGGATTCTAAAATCCATTTGGGTCTGGACTCCTATTGGGTCATTTAAACCTTGAATAAGCTTGAATATAAACCATTATAGTTATGGCTATATGTTTACAAGGCATAGATATTATGATGGAGATATGCACCAGCATCCCTGCAACCCAGTATGGATAAGAGGGTGTAGACAATGGATACGTGTTTTAGGTTCTAGATTTAAGTACTACTAGAGGTGGAGCTGATAACAGGTGACCAGTCTGAATATGTAAATTAATAACCTCATCAATACTGATGGCAGCTCAATAAAACGTTTGTAGCTCTGATTAATTACCATTGTGGCTTTCATTAAATTATTGATAGTAATATGAGGTAGCTTGAACTCTATTATTTCAGATACGACCCCAGTTGCTAAGAATCTGAGCAAAACAGGAATAATTCTTTCTCACTATTGGCCTTTTAAAAAAATCCACTTTTATTTTATATCATCCAGCCTGAAACATGCTCCAGGTTTTAGCTTACCGTATTAGTCTTAAAAATATTAAAAATGGTTACAGATCTGAATATGAACATACAGAAATATTATGATACAGGTTAGCTAAATGAGGCACTGGTGGTTTATACAATCCTAAAGCCTCTGAACAGGAAGGAATAATTTTAAAGTTCATTAATATCTATAAAAATAATAATAGAGACACAGGAGAGAGGAGATTGTTTCACTGTGTGCACAAAAAATGTAATTATAAGAAAGGCATTACTAGGAAACCTCACTGGTTTCTTGTCGCAAAACTTAATCTGCCTCCAGCATTTTAGGTTGCCACAATGAGAAGAGAAGGAGTAAACCAACTCTGCACATCTTAAAACCAAGAACTGAACCTGAAATTACAGCACACTATCAGTTAAACATAACTTAAAAAAGCCCTTTATTGGATGGGTACATTTCAATAACTTTGGGGCATGTACAGGGGTTGGACAATGAAACTGAAACACCTGGTTTTAGACCACAATAATTTATTAGTATGGTGTAGAGCCTCCTTTTGCGGCCAATACAGCATCAATTCGTCTTTGGAATGACATATACAAGTCCTGCACAGTCGTCAGAGGGATTTTAAGCCATTCTTCTTGCAGGATAGTGGCCAGGTCACTACGTGATACTGGTGGAAGAAAACGTTTCCTGACTCGCTTCTCCAAAACACCCCAAAGTGGCTCAATAATATTTAGATCTGGTGACTGTGCAGGCCATGGGAGATGTTCAACTTCACTTTCATGTTCATCAAACCAATCTTTCACCAGTCTTGCTGTGTTTATTGGTGCATTGTCATCCTGATACACGGCACCGCCTTCAGGATACAATGTTTGAACCATTGGATGCACATGGTCCTCAAGAATGGTTCGGTAGTCCTTGGCACTGAGCCCATCTAGCACAGGTATTGGGCCAAGGGAATGCCATGATATGGCAGCCCAAACTATCACTGATCCACCCCCATGCTTCACTCTGGGCATGCAACAGTCTGGGTGGTACGCTTCTTTGGGGCTTCTCCACACCGTAACTCTCTCGAATGTGGGGAAAACAGTAAAGGTGGACTCATCAGAGAACAATACATGTTTCACATTGTCCACAGCCCAAGATTTGCGCTCCTTGCACCATTGAAACCGATGTTTGGCATTGGCATGAGTGACCAAAGGTTTGGCTATGGCAGCCCGGCCGTGTATATTGACCCTGTGGAGCTCCCGACGGACAGTTCTGGTGGAAACAGGAGAGTTGAGGTGCACATTTAATTCTGCCGTGATTTGGGCAGCCGTGGTTTTATGTTTTTTGGATACAATCTGGGTTAGCACCCGAACATCCCTTTCAGACAGCTTCCTCTTGCGTCCACAGGTAATCCTGTTGGATGTGGTTCGTCCTTCTTGGTGGTATGCTGACATTACTCTGGATACCGTGGCTCTTGATACATCTCTAAGACTTGCTGTCTTGGTCACAGATGCGCCAGCAAGACGCACACCAACAATTTGTCCTCTTTTGAACTCTGGTATGCCACCCATAATGTTGTGTGCATTTCAATATTTTGAGCAAAACTGTGCTCTTACCCTTCTAATTGAACCTTCACAATCTGCTCTTACTGGTGCAATGTGCAATCAATGAAGACTGGCTACCAGGCTGTTCCAATTTAGCCATGAAACCTTCCACACTAAAATGACAGGTGTGTCAGTTTCATTGTCCAACCCCTGTATATGTGGACTTCCCCATTTGTGACCACAGAGGCAGAGAAAACTCCAGTTTAGAAGCAAATGTATTTTAAAGCCTGGAGTACAGAAGAAACTGGAGTGCAAAACATAAAGAGAAGGAAGAAAGAGAGTAAGAGAGAAAGTCAATTCGCCCTTACTCCATGACCTACCCCACTTGTCACTCATGCATTGCCATTTTGTCTCAGTCTACTGTCATTTTGTAGTCGTTAAAACTATATTTTGTATCCATGTATGAGTTTATTTCTCTTTGTAGTGAAAAATTTTGATAAATTAGAAAAATGTTCAGATCTACTGTACAAATTTTACAATTGGGTAATTGTAAATTATTTCCTGAATATTTCATATCACATTTGATTTCCCTTATTTCTGGTTATGGGTAAGTTAACCTTTATGAAATTTGAGAAATAATGACTCCTCATCAGCTACTAAGGGGGGAACCCAAGGCGTTTCCAGGCCAGCCGTGAGACATAGTCCCTCCAGTGTGTCCTGGGCCGTCACCTGGGCCTCCTCCTGGTGGGAAATGCCTGGAACACCTCCCGAGGGAGGCATCCAGGAGGCATCCGATATAGATGCCCGAGCCATCTCAACTGGCTGCTCTTGATTTGGAGGAGCAGCGGCTCTACTCCGAGCTCCTCCTTGATGGCCGAGCTCCTCACTCTGTCTCTAAGGAAGTGCCAGGCCACCCTACGGAGGAAGTTCATTTCAGCCGCTTGTATCCGGGATCTGGTTCTTTTACTGGTTCATGGCCATAGGTGAGGGTAGGAACGTAGACCGACCGGTAAATCGAGAGCTTCGCTTGTCGGCTCAGCTCTCTCTTCACCACAATGGACCAGCACAGCATCCCCATTACTGCGGAAGCCGCACCAATCTGTCTGTTGATCTCCCGCTCCATTGTCCCCTCACTTGTGAACAAGACCCCAAGATACTTGAAGTGCTCCACTTGAGACAGGAACTCCTCTCCAACCTGAAGAGGGCAAGCCACCCTTTTCTTCTTGAACCACCACCTTAAGGTGGTGGAGGGGTTTGAGTGCTCTAATAATCCTAGAGGCTACGTTGTCTGGGGCTTAAATGCCCCTGGTAGGGTCTCCCATGGCAAACAGGTTCTGGGTGACGGATCAGAGCGGTTCAAGATGCCTTCATGACGACCAAAAAATCGAGGTACGTAACCTCGCCAGTTTCGGCGGGGCCAGGGTCCCATCCTGGAGCCAGGGCTGGGATCAGCACTCATCGGAGAGTGCCTGGTGGCTGGGTTGCTCCTTGTGGGAGCAGTCTGCCTCACCTCCACGCACAGCCTGGGCACTGGAGCCCAGCTCCTCGAGAGAGGTTGGACCCTTTTCTACTCTGGAGTGACACGAAGAGAGAGGCGGCGAGCCTGGGTGGGTTTGCTTGTTGCCCCCCAGCTCAGCCGTCTCATGTTGGGGTTTACCACGGTGGATGAGAGGGTCGCATCCCTGCACCTTCGGGTTGGGGACAGGTCTCTGACTGTCGTTTTGGCCTACAGGCGGAGCAGTAGTGCGGAGTACCCGGCCTTCTTGGCGTCCCTGTCAGGGGCGTTTCATAGTGCCCCTCCCAGGGACTGCATTATTCTGCTGGGGGACTTCAACTCCTACGTGGGAAACGACAGTGACACCTGGAGAGGCGTGATTGGGCAGAATGGCCTCCCCGATCTGAATCCGAGTGGTGTTTAATTATTGGACTTCTGTGCTAGTCACGGATTGCCCATAATGAACACCATGTTCAAGCATAAGGGTGTTCATCGGTGCACTTGGCACCAAGAGACCCTAGGCAGGATGTCAATGATCAACTTTGTTGTCATGTCTTCCCACCTTTGGCCGCATGTTTTGGACACTCGGGTGAAGAGAGGGGCTGAGCTGTCCACTGATCACCACCTGGTGGTGAGATGGATCCGCTGGAAGAGCAGAAAGCCAGACAGACTTGGCAGGCCCAAGCGTATAGTGAGGGTCTCCTCAGAACATCTGGTGGAGCCCTCGGCCAGGGATGTATTCAGCTCCTACCTCTGGGAGAGCTTTGAATAGGGTTCGGGGGAGGTTGGAGACATAGAGTCTGAGTGGACCATGTTCTCCTGGTCTGTTGTCGATGCTGCCACCCATAGCTGTGGCCACAAGGTCTCCGGTGTCTGTCGCGGCAGCAATCCCCGAACCCGGTGGTGGACACCAGCAGTAAGGGATGTTGTCAAGCTGAAGAAGGTGTCCTATAGGCTGTGGTTGGCTTGTGGGACTCCTGAGACAGCTGACGGGTACCATGAGGCCAAGCGTGCCCTGGCCCGGGCTGTGGCAGAGGCAAATACTCAAGCCTGGGAGGAGTTCGGTGAGGCCATGGAGAAGGACTACCGGTTGGCTTCAAAGCGATTCTGGCAAACCGTCCAGTGCCTCAGGAGGGGGAAGCAGTGCTTCGCCAACACTGTTTACAGTGGGGGTGGGGACCTGCTGACCTCGACTGGGGACAGTATCGGGCAGTGGAAAGAGATCTCCATGAGGATCTCCTCAATCCTGCCGTCAAACATTCCCTGGTGGAAACAGAGGCTGGGGAATCGGGGTTTGACTCATTCATTAACCAGGCTGAAATCAACGAAGTGGTTCAAATGCTCCACAGTGGCAGGGCTTCGGGGGTGGATGAGATCCGCCCTGAGTCACTCAAGTCTCTGGATATTGTGGAGCTCTCATGGTTGACACACCTTTTCAACACTGCGTGGCAGTCGGGGCAGTTCCTCTGGACTGGCAGAACGGGGTGGTTGTCCCCCTTCATAAGAAGGGTGACCGGAAGGTGTGTTCCAACTATAGGGGGATCACACTCCTCGGCCTCCCTGGTAAGGCCTATGCCAGGGTATTGGAGTGGGAAGTCTGGCCAGTAGTCGAACCTCGCCTTCAAGAAGAGCAGTGTGGTTTTTGTCCCGGCCGTGGAACACTGGACCAGCTCTACACCCTCTGCAGGGTATTCCAGGGATCATGGGAGTTTGCACAACCGGTCCACAGTTTTGAGTTTCTTCTCTAGGTCTCTGCAGTTCCCTGTTTAGTTGCTGTTATTCTTATTAGATGAGGTTCATGGTCACCCTTGTGTTTGGATATTCATATTACTTCTCAGTGTTCGCACTCATCCATGTTTACTAGCCTCCCTCCTTCAGTTGCTTCGCATTCTCCCTGCCACCAGCTGCTCCACATTTCATCTTAACCTCTAGTTCATTGGTAATTTCTCCACTGAGACTCTGTATTTCTCTCTCTGGTTTTTCATTGCTCACCACTCAATCCTATACCCTGTCATTTTGACAGGGGTGTATAGACTTTTTATAAACACTGTGCATTTCTTCATAGAGCTTGCAGACTTGATGGGGTGGGTAGCAGACTTCATGGGCTAGCTTGAGGTGAACTTTGACAAGATTTGATACTCACCTGGCATAAAATCGAGGCTTTTTTATGTTGTGATTATTGACGTCACTTGTCATCTTATATTGAGTCATTTTGATGCTGTGCTACTTATTTTTATTGTGATCCATGCACAAATATTTGGAGCTTGTTTACTGTCTGTTTGGGATAGTAATCTTTATGCTTTAGAGTTTTAAAAAGTTTCTTATCAATATATGTGCAATACTAACCTTAAAGATTTTATTATTGATTGGAAGATTCACAAAAATTGTCTGACATTTCTGTTTCTGGCATCTACCGAAGATGCCAAACTGTTATTTTTCTGTTAAAACTACAAATAAGAGGAGAGGGCCAAAAGGCAACTGACATTAGCTAACATGAAGGTTCCTTCAAGTGTGTTGAGCATGTGATCTATTTCTACACCATCTCTTCTGTCCATCCCCCTGCATCCACACGAGACTGTTTCCAAATCAGGAGTAAGGAGACATCTGCTTTATTGCTTATTAAACGAACATAATGTCTTTTTAAAGGGCTCAAGATTCTCTCACAGCCTATTTACTTTAATAAACAATGAAGTGTCTCCCCTCTCCATTCCACCCACTCCCCTATTTAATAGCACTTGTTGTTGGAGAAGTTATTTGGAAATTAGAGTGAAATAGCAGATACGAATTGAATGGCTCAATAAGGCCACATTTAATGGTATCCACCGAAAGAGCTATTTTCAATTAGAGACATACATGAATTGGAAGCATGGGAGGGGTAAAGCTAAAGCTCTACTGACATCCATCTCAATGCTTAATTTTCATGTTTCAGTGTATTCTGAGATTGTTTTTAATGGTGTTTTACTGCCCTTGTTCAAGTTCCACCACAGACCTAAAAAAAAACATGTTCCTTGTGATAAAATAAAAAAAGGTTCAAAATTTCTAATAAAAGAGTATGTGCTCATGATTTCAATTTTCAAACAGCAGAGATATGTTTTGCATGCCTGGTCTTCTGAAAAGTACGGTGATGTTTCCCGTTCCCTTACGCAGAGAACAAAAGTCAGCCACATTTACTCTGGAACAATTTGTACCATTACATCAAAAGCAAGATTAGTTCAAGCACTTCAAAGTGACATTATTTGCTTCCCAAGGTTGTAGCCACAAAAGCTTTTCTTTCTGTTCTTAGTTACAGTTTCAGTCCCCATGGCTGAATCTGTCTCGGAGTTGTTCTCTGCATTGCCTAATGCATGTATTCCTGTCTGTCTGCATGTTCCTCTGAGTTCAGACGGGGAATGCTTGGCTGTTGGTTCTGTATCTACTGCTATTACATCCAAGATAAAGTAAATGAGGGGAAATGGGTGTGCCCGTGGTTTTTCTCAACATGCTCAGTGTTAAATATCAGATTTGGTCAGGTTTAAGTTTAGTCAATAACAGAATGCAAGCGACTGTCCACTGTCACTACATGCTAATCTAAGAGGAGTGAATGCTGGAAGTTACAGACTCAATGCAATCTGCTGGGTTTCTTTAGGTAGGACATGTTTTAACCAATTTGAATAATAAACAGAATTTAACTGCATTAATTTGAAAATTAGGATCATTTGCAATGTATATGCCTCACTTGAGATCTTCATGATTCAATTGAATTGACTTTGAAAAGTGTCTTGAGATGACATGTTTTATGCATTGGCGCTATATAAATAAACTGAATTGAATTTAAATTTAAAATACATCTTTTTGATAACCACTGTTGTGTTGTTGATTATCATGCATATTGCATGTAGCAAATAGCTGTTAAATGGAAAGAAAGTGATACATGGCTTTCTAATAGTTTTTTTTCCCAAAAATCTTAGAAGTATTGTATTTGTATTCAGCCCCCCTGAGTAAATACTTTATAAAACTGACCTTTGGTTAAAGCTGTAAGTCTTTTGAGGTACATTTCTAGCAGCTTTGCACTTTTAGAGACTAAAATATTTAATTTCTCTTTGCAAGATAGCTCATGATCAGTGAGAATAAACAGACTGCATATTGAACAGAAATGTTCAAGTTTTACAACGCATTCTCAGTTGGATTTATGTCTGACCTTTGCCCGGTCCATTCTAAGATATAAATGCCTTGATCTTAATCAGACCCTGGCATTTTACGGCCTGTGGGCCACATCCAGCCCGCTGACTACCTTTGATCAGCCTGCATGAATCTGTAGTAAAAGTGTAAATCCTATTACTTTGTTATAGGAAAGGCAATGATCCAGCTTTTCTTCTGAAGGCCAATATTGCTTTCTTAATGTCAACGATGCACTTATGCGCCTCAACAAATGTGTTGAACAGCTTTCAAGAAAGTAGCACTTAACACTTAAATATGTCAGCTAACATTGACACAGAATGCAGAGTTTATAACAAGACATGGCCTCCTTAAATATGTCTTTGCTGTAAAGCTGTGTGCTTGGCTTGTGGAGAACATAAAGCAATATTTAAGGACTAAAATTTGAACTGTAATTAAGAGAGTAAACACAGAGAAAAGTACAAGAATGCAGCATTCAGGACTAGCTTTGTAATATCCCACAAAACTGCAAGATACAATAAATCATTTTCTGATGAGGAGTTTGTCAAAGATTGTTGGAATCTGCAACGCTAATTTGCTTTGAGAAAAAAAGATTCATTTGCAAATGTGTCCTTGGCTCTGGACGAGAGTTGTGATGTCCATGATACAGCTCAGTTACTTATCTTTGAACTTGGATTAACGAAAGACTTTGAGATGATGGAGGAGCTGGCAACCATGTAGCCAATGAAAGGGACTACAATTGGGAGTGATTTGTTCAAAAAAGACTTCAGAGGTGAATGCATCCATGGACACGTTGGGACTAAAATGGGATACACTGGTAGGTGTTACAACCAATGGCTGTCCAAATGTTTGACTTTTCAAGTAGATGCAAGGTAAAGTGACTAAAATTAACCCAAAACAGAAACTGATATTTTTGCATTGCATCATTCATCAGGAGATGTTGTGCAAGTCAGTGCTACAAATAAGCTAATTTTGTTGATGTTATAACTAAAATAGTTGATTTTATCAGGGCAGGGGCATCAAATCACAGTTTGATTCACTGTTGAAGGAGCATGACACTGAACGTAGTGACATAGGCTACCCGACCACAGATAGATGGCTCAGCCTGGGCAAGGTGCTTAGAAGAGTATGGGACCAGAGGGCAGAGATTAGAAAGTTTTGTAAAAAAAACAACAAAAAAAACAAGGAAATAACAGAGCTCTCAGATTTACACTGGATGAAGGCAAATCTGGCTTTTGATAATGATTTGACTGCACTAATGAATGAACTAAATAATAACCTGCAAGACAAGGTCTCCTCGCACATAAAATGTACAGCTTGGTGACAGCTTTAATGAGAAAGCTGAAGTTTTGTTTAAGTCAATTAGAGGGCAACATTCTCAGTCACATGCCAGCAATGCAGGAAGTCTCACTATCACCCCCAAAAGTATTTATCCGTGTTAGGGGCACTGCATGGTGAGTTTTCAAGAAGTTTTGAAGAATTCAGAATCAGAATATCGCTTATTGTTAGTGTTACAAGGACAATAAATTTAGAGAAAAAGCTGTCTGGTCTGCACTATCTATAAAGTGCTTCATAAATGAAGTTAAGTAAAGTAAAGTGCATGAGCAATAAATCATTTATGTAAAATAGAAAAATAGAAACTGTTAAAGTTGTTAAAAAGCTGTTAAAATGATACAATAAAAAACAAAGGAAACAAACTTAGCTGAACAGAGCAGCATCATCCACGTTTGCTGTACCCCATTCTAGTAGTGGCAAAACCTTTTGCAAATGGGCCATTTTAAGGCTTTCTTTCAGCAATAGTTTTCTTTTTGCCACTCCTCCAAAAGGCCAGATTTGTAGAGTGCACAACCAATGGTTGTCCTGTCAATAGATTCTCCCACCTGAGTTTTGGATCTGGCCAGCTCCTTCAAAGTAACCATGGGCCATTTCTCTGATTACTGCTTATTTTGTCCAGCACTGAGCTGTCTATATGTTATTCTTTTATTTTTTTCCCCGTTTTAAAGTGGTCCAAACCAATAGAATAATTGTTTGCTAAAGCTCAAACCGTTTCTGTCAGCAAGTGTTATTGTCAGGATCTGTGCCTTTGTCTGTGTATGTTGGTGTTTCACTGTGTTTGGCCTCTAGATGGCGTTTTGAACCTGGAGGAGCGGTGACAGGTGTTTTCCATCTTCCTAACCATCTCTGGAGGAGTATTTAAGCAGGAGGCTGCCAGCAACTCACTGCCAGAGTGTTGCCCTTTGTTGTACAGCTTTAGCCACGTTTATCTTTGCCTTGACTTTGCCTTGAACTATTTGTCATCTTGGATTTTTACTCTTTACAGGAATTTGCCTGAACCTGACTTCGAACTCTGTGTTTAACATTGTTTGGATTACTGTCATCTGGGAAGGAGCTCTCAAGCTTCATGAACCAAGAACCAAGCCATCTGCTACTTTATTGGATTAAACCGGCTGGCAGCCTTCTGACTCCTTCACTCCTCACATTGACTTCAGCGAACCCTGTCCACCCTCCTCCATTCACAGTGCCTGCACCGACCAACTCCGGATCTCTGGTCATTCATGCATTACCGGTATTCATTAACCAGATCTCACGGGTACACATCCTCTTAGCTTCTCCACCCCCCTCTGGCAGATCACTTCATCCACAAAGTAAGCTAGTTATTATTTTGCATCTTCCTCCTGATTGCTCCTTTGCTTACTCTCTTGTTTATTTTACAGTCTGTGTCCCGGTTCCGGTTCCCTGCATCTACTATTCTCCTTGTAAATAAAATCCTTACTGTTAAACTCTGTCTCCTGATTGCTTTCTGCATGTGGGTCAAAGCTGTTCAAAAGAACATTATGACAGAACACTCTGGCCAACCTGACCCAGCAGAAGCTTTCAGGAGAACTCTTTCTGAACAGCACCTTCAGATCCAAACCCATGATTCCTCCCTCCGATCCCTAGTAGAACAGCAAAGACAAACCAATATTCAGATCGAGCAACTTGCCTCCCTAGTACAACATGCACTGATTAATTTCTCCTCCCCAGCAGTAGAGGGCGCTTCAGCTACTCCTGTAATACAGCAACTTCCGCACTCACGTGATGTCACTTTCCCCTGGTGTTTAACTGTTCCCCGCAGTCATTTCCCCATGACCACGTTAAGATTTCTTATATTCTGGGGTTGCTTACTGGAAAAGCCCTTAACTGGGCAGAGGCTCGATTTACGGATTGTTCAAATTTTGATTGCACATTTTCTGCTTTTGAGGGAGAATTTAGACGGGTCTTCTCTTGTGAAGGCGATCAGACCGCCACTGCTCGAAAACTTTGGTCTTTAAAACAACATAATAGGTCGGTCGCAGATTTTTCCATTGATTTTCGTACCCTTGCAGCAGCCTCTGGGTGGGATGATTGTGCTCTTAGGGCTGCCTTTTTCCAGGCTTTGAGTGAATCGTTAAAGGACGAGTTGGGTTTGATCGACTGAGCCAAAAAACATTAAATGGGTTAATCAATTTAGCCACGAGATTAGACAATCGTATGAGAGAAAGAAAGAGGTCCAGGCCTGAGGAAAATATTGTCCGGCCCCGACTCCATAATCTACCTACTCAGGGATTTACCCCCACATCTGTTTCTCAGGTTACTGAGGGTGAGCCCATGCAGGTCCGGCGCACTCGGCTTTCCCCCGAGGAAAGACAGAGACGCCGTCAGAGTAACCGGTGCTTCTACTGTGGGTCACCTGAGCATTTCCTGGCTGATTGCCCCATCTGCCACGCGAAACCAAAAGATCAGGTCCGTCAGTAAGTGAGGGGAGACTGACGGACCAAACTTTAACCCCTAGACTTAGTTTGCTCACCGTCCTATTCAGAGCCTTTCAGCCCTCATTGATTCAGGAAGTGATCAAAACCTTATCGACCAGAGGTTAGTGAAGGAGGCTAAAATTGAACTCGAGCCGCTTCCCACACCTCAGTTAGTTTCTGCCTTAGATGGAAAGGAATTACGAGTTACTCATCGAACTAAATCTCTTACTTTAATACTTTCTGGAAATCATAGGGAGGAGATCTCTTTTTTGTTTTTCCTATAGCTCTGAACTCCATTGTTTTAGGTTATCCCTGGTTGAAGAAACACAATCCCCACATTAACTGGGCGAAGAATCGAATAGAATCTTGGTCTACTAACTGTCATTCCTCTTGCCTACAGTCAGCTGTCGCCTCCCTTCCTCCTGATTCTGTCTCAGCAGTTAATGAGATAACCGGCTCAGTTACGGTTGAGGTGCAAACACACCCTCCATTTCTGCTACCTGTATGACCCCCTCTCTTTTCCAATGGTTATGGTCAATCTGACAGAGAGAGGTATCCCAATCATTGTGGTTTTTAGTATAACAATGGCCATCAGTGGGCTCTAGATGGACAAACTGTCTACTTTTAAGGCTAGGCTTAAAACTTTCCTTTTTGATAAAGCTTATAGTTAGAGTGGCTTAGGTTATCCTGAGCTATCTCTGTAGTTATGCTGCTATAGGCTTAGGCTGCTGGAGGACATAATGACCACTTTCACCCTCTTCGCTACTTTCTCACACTACTCTCCAATTTTGCATTATTTGCTGTTATTTCAGCTTTTAACTTTGTTCTCTCTCTTTTCTCTTCCTAGAAGCTACACCTGGCCTGACTCTGTGTCTACCTGTGACACCTTTCTGGAGAGGGGAATCCTCCAAGCTTCTGCTGGACAACAACTTAATGCTCACCCTCTACCGATGATCCACATGGCCCTGTCTTTCAGTGTTTAACCCTTTCTCTCTCCTAGACATAGCTACTGACTGAGCTTTTACTGTAAGTAACTCTATGTGCTCTCTTCAGAATCTAAACTTGAAAACTGGCTCAGCGTTTATCTGTTCCTTCTTTCTAGGTGAAACGACTAAAGGAGCTACATCCATTAACATTTACCCTTTCCTTCCCATAGAAAGTACTCCTGGATCAGTGCTTCTTTGTTCTCTTTGTGTCTCTGCTCTGTTCTCTCTAACCCCCAGTCGGTCGTGGCAGATGGCCGCTCACGCTGAGCCTGGTTCTGCTGGAGGTTTCTTCCTGTTAAAAGGGAGTTTTTCCTCTCCACTGTCGCTACATGCATGCTCAGTATGAGGGATTGCTGCAAAGTCAACGCCAGTGTCCACTGTCTCTACATGCTCATCCGGGAGGAGTGAATGCTGCAAGTCACTGACTGGATGCAATCTGCTGGGTTTCCTTTCCTTAGATAGAAAAACTTTTTATCCAATTTGAATAAATAACAGAATCTGGCTGCACTGTTCAATGATTAAGATTAATTGGAATGTATGTACCTGACTTTTGTGAAGTGCCTTGAGACGACGTGTTGTGAATTGGCGCTATATAAATAAACTGAATTGAATTGAACTGACCTCTCTAACGTCCTCCAGAGTATCACGACTTAAGGTTAGTTTTTAGCAAGGCCAAGGCCTCATCTTTACCTCAACACAGACCCTATGATTGTGCGATAGATTTGCTCCCTGGCCTTTACCATCTAGCAGACTTTATAACATTTCCGGACCAGAACGCACTGTCATGGAGGATTATATTAATGAGTATCTGGTTTAATCCGCCCTTCTTCTTCTCCTCTCGGTGCAGGTTTTTTCTTTGTGGGGAAAAAGGACGGTTCCCTCCACCCTTGCATTGACTATAGGGGTTAAATCAGATCAGTTAAAAATAAATATCCTCTTCCACTTGTCTCCTCAGCTTTTGAACCCGTCCATGGGTCTACTATTTTCATGAAACTAGACCTCCGTAACACTTACTACTTGGTTAGGATCCGCCAGGAGGACGAGTGGAAAACCGCCTTTAAAACCCCGTTAGGAAACTTTGAATACCTGGTCATGCCTTTTGGACTGAGTAATGCTCCTGCAGTGTTTCAATCGCTCATAAACGATGTACTAAGATACTTTCTGAATGTTTTTGTCTACCTCGATGACATTCTCATTTACTCAAAGGACACTGAGGAACATCAACGTCACGTCCGCCTAGTTCTCCAGAGACTGTTAGAGAACCGACTGTTTGTGAAAGCAGAAAAATGTGAGTTTCACAAATCATCTGTCACATTTTTGGTTTACATTCTTGAGGGTGGACAGGTTCGCTCGGACCCAGAGAAAATCAAGGCAGTATTGGATCGGCCTGTTCCTGACACCCGCAAGCAACTACAACGGTTTCTTGGTTTGCCAACTTCTACCGAAGGTTCATCAAGAACTTCAGCCTCATTGCTGCCCCCCTCACTGCTTTGACCTCTACAAACATTACGTTCACCTGGACACCTGAGGCAGAAATGGCTTTTCAGACATTGAAAGAAAGATTCTCTCAGACTCCCATTCTCATTCATCCAGATTCCTCCAGGCAGTTTATTTTAGAGGTTGACGCTTCGGAGACTGGAGTTGGGGCAGTGTTATCCCAACAGTCTTCCACGGATGGGAAACTCCATCCATGTGCATTCGTTTCTTGTCGTCTAACCAGCAGTGAGCGGAACTATGATGTTGGTGACAGAGTTGCTAGCCATAAAATAAGCTCTGGAGGAATGGCGACATTGGTTAGAGGGTGCTAAACACCCGATTTTAGTATGGACTGATCACAAAAACTTGGCTTATTTGCAGTCTGCCAAAAGGCTAAATCCACGCCAATCACGTTAGTCACTTTTTTTCTCCCGTTTCAACCTCTCCATCTCTTATAGGCTGGGTTCCAAAAATGTTAAACCAGATGCTCTATCCCGGCTTTACTCACCTGATATCACGGACAGGGACATTGAACCAATCGTTCCACCTCACTGGACTTTTGGTGCTCTAGTTTGGGAAGTGGAGGATCTTGTGAACAAAGCCCAGCGTAATGAACCTCATCCTGGCACTGGCCTTCCTAACAGGGTTTTTGTACCTACATCAGTAAGATTTAGACTAATTAGATGGTTTCATTAATTACATGGTTTCATACCGCTAAGTTTTCAGGTCACCCTGGGGTTAGTCGTACCATTGCACTAATTTCCAGACGTTTCTGGTGGCCATCCCTTCATAAGGACGTTAAAGAACATGTACAAGCATGTTCGGTTTGTGCCAGGCAGAAGTCAGGTAACCAGCCACCTTATGGGTTACTCCAACCACTTATCGTCCCCAAACGTCCTTGGTCCCATATTGCGTTAGATTTTGTGACCAGACTGCCTTCCTCTAGGGGTATATCAGTTATTCTCACCATTGTGGACCGATTTACCAAATCTTGCCACCTCATACCGCCAAAGAAACTTCCCTCTGCCTTTCAAACCACCCAGTTGTTAGTCCAACATGTCTTTAGACTCTATGGCATTCCTCTAGACATTTTGTCTGATCGCGGCCCCCAGTTTGTTTCTCGTGTCTTGAAGCAGTTTTGTTTGGCTCTGGGAGCTAAGACCTCCTTGACCTCGGGCTACCACCCTCAATCAAATGGACAGACTGAACGTATGAACCAGCAGGTGGAGTCCGTTCTCAGGTGCATGACTGCCACAGAACCCCTAGATTGGAGTACTTATTTGCCCTGGGTGGAGTATGCTATTAACTCACAGGTTTCTCCAGCTACAGGCCTTTCCCCATTTGAGGTCGCCCTCGGATACCAACCTCCACTATTCCCTACAGAGGAAAAGGACATTGCAGTTACCTCTGTTCGCCACCATATTTGCCGTTGCAAGAGGATCTGGGACACTGGTTCCGGTGCCCTTTTTCGCACCATGGACCAAAACAAGAGGTATGCTGATCGGAGATGACGGCCCGCTCCTGAGTACCGTCCGGGCCAAAAGGTTTGGTTGTCTTCTCGGGACATCCCGCTAAAGGCTATGTCGAAAAAACTTTCTCCTCGATTTTTTTGGTCCCTACACTATTGACTCTTTCATCAGTCCCACTGCTCTTCGCCTTCTGCCTTCTACCCTTCGTATCCATCCTGTGTTACACGTCTCTCAGCTCAAGGGGGGGGGGGGGGATGGGGGGGGGGGGGGTTGATGTTATGTTGATCTGTGCCTCTGCTTGTGTATTTTGGTGTTTTCACTGTGTTTGGCTCTAGATGCGTTTTTGAACCTGGAGGAGCGGTGACGGGTGTTTTCCATCTTCCTGATCATCTCTGGAGGAGTATTTAAGCAGGAGGCTGCCAGCAACTCACTGCCAGAGTGTTGCCCTTTGTGGTACAGCTTTAGCCACGTTTATCTTTGCCTTGACTTTGCCTTGAACTTTTTGTCATCTTGGATTTTTACTCTTTACAGGAATTTGGCTGAACCTGACTTCGAACTCTGTGTTTAACATTGTTTGGATTACTGTCATCTGGGAAGGAGCTCTCAAGCTTCATGAACCAAGAACCAAGCCATCTGCTACTTTATTGGATTAAACCGGCAGGCAGCCTTCTGACTCCTTCACTCCTCACATCGACTTCAGCGAACCCTGTCCACCCTCCTCCATTCACAGAGCCTGCACCGACCAGCTCCGGATCTCCGGTCATTCATGCATTACCGGTATTCATTAACCAGATCTCACGGGTATACCTCCTCTTAGCTTCTCCACCCCCCTCTGGCGGATCACTTCATCCACAAAGTAAGCTAGTTATTATTTTGCATCTTCCTCTTGATTGCTCCTTTGCTTAGTCTCTTGTTTATTTTACAGTCTGTGTCCCGGTTCCGGTTCCCTGCATCTACTATTCTCCTTGAAAATAAAATCCTTACTGTTAAACTCTGTCTCCTGATTGCTTTCTGGATGTGGGTCAAAGCTGTTCAAAAGAACATTATGACAGTTATGGGAAATGTTTAAACCCAGCAATCTGCTGGGTTTCCTTAGATAGACAAACTTTTTATCTAATTTGAATAAATAACAGAATCTGACTGCACTGTTCAATGATTTGGATTAATTGTAATGCATGTACCTGACTTTTGTGAAGTGCCTTGAGACGACATGTGTTGTGAATTGGCGCTATATAAATAAACTGAATTGAATTGAATTTTTTTTCTTCCCTCAGAATTATGAACTACTTTGTGTTACAGTACCACATTAATTCTAATACAATACACTCAAGTTTGTGATTGTGATGTGATAAAATGTGAAATAGTTCAAGAAGCACCAATAATTTAGAAAGACACTTTTAGGGCATCTGGAATCCTTGGTTCTTGAAGATTTTTCACCTGTCAACTGAGATGCTATTTCAGATGAGAGGTGACTGGGAATATTCAGGCTTACAAAATTTACCAGTGATATGAAAAAGAACCAAAGTCACATATCTGCAGCTTCTTTTTATGAGAACGCATAATAACATAATACAAATTTACAAACATCTGATCTAGAACCACCAAATGGAATGGATTTTCCTGCAGCCATATGAGTTGCCTCCAGTCTGAAAGACCAGGGGAAAAACAAGTTATGTATTAAAGGCAAAAAGTTGCTTACTTTATTATTTCTTCTTTCATGAAGCAGCGGTTGCGCAGCAGTCCGGCCCAGAGCTGGACTCCCACAATGCCGAAGATAAAAAAGACAAAGAAGCAGAGAAGGAGCACATTTCCCAGCATGGGTAAGGTGTCCAGAAGCAGTGTCACCAAGATCCTCATACCTACACAGTGGGACACAAACGGCACAGATGCCATAAGAAATTAGTATTCAAGGTTGAATGCACAGATTTAAATTCTGCATGTTCTACAACGGCGAGTCTTCTGTAGTCCTCTGGATACATAACACACATGCAAACGTTATTGATCTATTGAGAGTGGGACTTGATAATTTCATTCCTAAATACAATATAGTCATAACTGATGGCAATTGAGAATATGACAGTTTGACATTATTTCAGCCTCTGGGAACTCACAGCTTCTGGGGCATTACTACGACCTAGACACATGCAATGAGTATCTATCTCAAAATGTCCGATATGTTTTGCATCAGTAATGTTAGGGATTCAGTCCAGAGTTCTAAACAATATGTACTGTACTTACACCACAGCCTTGTAACAATATATTTATGTGTATGGCAATTTTACACCCATCTACATTTGTGTTACAGCTAATTTGTTACAAGTGCAGTGAAACTTCTCAAATTTAAGTGCTTTGTGCTATACCAAAGAATGTGTTTTGATAACGATACCTGTGATCTAATCTAATGACTTCTTGAAAGCTTTTGCAGTTACCAGAATGGACCTAAGCTGTTCCCTGCTGACTAGTGTGTGTAAAGGGATTTATTTTTGTTGTCGTCACCATTCAAGTTTGTTACCTGCATTCAGAGTAACCTAAGTTTAAAGAATCTAAGTAAAATTCTCATTTAATTCAGGCTTCCTGGAACTCAGGAAAGTGATACATTTGATAGATGTGACTGCATGCATAGGCCCCTGCACAACGCAGCAAGGGGAGCAACTGTTCCCTCTTTTTAAATCTGGGGGAGCAAATCTATGTTATTGCTCTATTTTGGAACCCCAAAAATCTGATCACTCCCTGTGGTTAGACAGATTCATAAATTATCTTTTAATTTTCATTGTACCTTTTAAATAGGCTACTAAAAATAATATTAACTACAACATTTTAGTTCAACCCCCTTTCAGCTTTGAGTTGGTTTAATCCAATTCACCTGATTTAGAAATAAAAGTTGCCTTCATTGTGATGGAATCTCTTCAGTCAAACAGTTTACAGCCATGGACAGGAAAGGTAAAAGTAACTGGCTGTTTTATAGCAGTTCTGCATCTCTCTGCCTCATAGTAAATTATATAAAATACAGTAGAAAACTTTGCTTGGGAGGAAGCTGCAAGCTACTCAGAAGTACCAGTCTGCAGCAGTGAGATGGGAACACATTTGCAGGTGTCCTGCAGTCTGTTTGAATGAAGCTCCCCACCATTAGCAGAAACAGCATAACAGAGAATATTTTCAACAGTAATGTCTATGATTCATCATTTTCTCATCTAAAATGAACTATACAAACTATGAATCAAACTGTAAATTGCAAACACAACAAAATATAAAAATTATAAAAAGGGGTGGAACAAGATCCTGCGGCAAGCAATGTTGCAAGTTTTAGAAATAGTTCTAGAGTTTCTCTCTTGCTGTGATGGAGTAGCATCTGCTTCACAGCTTAATGTCAGCAATAAAGGGCAGTTTTAAGGAATCTGTGAGATAACTTATTAGCTTTAGTTCAAAATGTGAAGGGCTTTTACTGACAGAAACAGTTTGAGATTGAGGAAAAAAATTTTCTATTGTTTAGGACCACTTTAGAATGGGTAAAACAATAAAATAATAACATATAGACAGATCAATGCTGGACAATATTATTCCATTGTTTTAAAACATTTCATGTTTTCAACCCTGGTCATTTGTATGAGCCTCAACGATGTAACATTTACAAACATGAATAAAATCTCACTCAGTTTCTTTTTAGGTCATGAGTGGAAGACTAATTTGTTATAACAGAAAATCTAATTTGATAAACTTTGTATGAATACGGTGATTTAAATATAGCAAGACATATTGATTACAACCTCAACTCCCATCCATCATCCCTCTAAGATTACTTACTTATTTGGACAAAGTAAACCTTTCCCACATTTCCAATTAACTTAATTACATGTTTCAAGAATCATGACTGACAATGCAGAAGGATGTAACTACGCATGATTTTCTATTTTCCAAGAAAAAATAGTCAATCAGTATATTTCAACGATCAAAACAGGTACTGCTTCCAAGTCGAGAAATGTGGATAATTCTTAAAACACAAACTGCCCCAGAGGAAATGACTCATCAGTGTTTGCTTCTTTACACAAACACTGAATGCCAAGATTTTGTCTAGGACACACAGTACTTTCTACATAGTAGCGCAGGAGTGGGATTTTAATTTTCCAATTTTTATTTAAGCTTATTAAAACTTAACTACATTTGAGCAGAGCTCTTCCAGAGCGCATTAATGCATGAAATACAACCACACAAATAAATAATCACATAGTTATGACACTAAGTTTGACTAAAATCAGATGAGAAAAACTTGAAACATTGAAAGAAATTTTGTAAAATATGGAACATGGTGGAAATTGCAATCAAATAAAATTTTTGCATATAAGTTGCCGTGTATACCCATTACTGACTATAGGCGGATTTGGTCTATATTACAAAAAAAAATGTAATCATGATGCAGAGAGATCCTATGGCATTAGCCTTAATTGCCTTCACATAAAAACCCTGGTACAAGTGCAAGCCCCCTATTTGGTATTATCGCATACCCTATATATCTCTTCCTTTAATATTCCACAATCTGTGATCTTAACAGCTTCCTCAAATATAAAGGAATCTTATCAGTTCACATTAAAGTTATTTTCCTGGCATTTATTAATTCCTTTAAGATTTACAGTAATCTATTTAAATGTTTTAAATGGCATGCAATCAACTGCATGTCTGAATAACAGACGATTGGCAATAAATACTGACCTTTTTTTCAAGCACCAGAGGAAAAGGTGGAGCCTCAGTTTGCACCCTGAGCTATCAAATAAAGCTCTGTGTCTGTGGAATATCACCTCACCAACTCTAGAAACATTCACCTGCAGCCACATGTACATGTTTGTTCTTTTTCCTGCCTCAGAAGCAGTTGTGAAAAAGGCAAAGATAGTTTGTTTCTGATTCATGGCTCTGGGTGAGGAAATTACATCCTGTGAGGCTTTGATGCAGGGTTGACTGAAAGACTTAACTATGAGCTATAATTATGTTTCACAAGAGCAGAAGAGAAAGAAGTTTTAATTATTTGAACTAACACTCAAGTTTTAGAAAATGTATGCAATTAAAGAAAAACGATATTATGCTTGATTACAACCATTGTTTTGTACTGTATTTATTTGATTATATATTTCTGAAAATGAAATGGAACGTGCATTGACATTATTTGTTGTGAATTGGTGCTATATAAATAATCTCAACTGAATTTAACAGAGGTGTCTAGAGTTTCAGTACAGAATAAATAAAATGTCCAACACTCACCAGCATTACATTATTCGAACACCAGGTGAGCTTATTAAAGAGTATGTATTATATTTAAGACCCAGAAAACCCAAAAATAATTTTTAACCATAAAGAAATAACCATTGGCCTTTGCATTGTTGGAAGAGCGGGGCAGGACGTGATGCACTCATCATGCCTAGTGCTGACTGTACAATGGGCAGTGCTGTGATCTACGGTTGCTGCAGTTGGGACCGCAGGATACCTGAAACATTTTGATGCCAAGTGCTAATTAAAAACAAGCACTTGGGGGTTCAAACTCTATTTCCATTTACCATTTACTTCAAACTGTAATGTGTTGTCATTAGCAGGCATTCTTCCAATAGCATTCTCTCTTCATCTGTTAATTTTTTTTCTTTTGGCATTTAACAAAAATCTTTAAAATTGCGTGCTTGTGTAATCCTCTAATTAAGAGGTGGTGAGCTTCTTTGATTATATTATTCCTCTGATTACAATGACAGGACTGTGGTGTCTGTACTATGACTCTTTGGTATGAAAACATGTACCATTACATATCTTGTAGTGAAGTAAATTTTACTGTGGTGAAAGACAGATACGTCAGCTGACACGTTTAGAACAAGAAAATTTAAAAAAAAAGGAAAAAGTTCAGTACTTGAAAATAAGTGAAAATTAAAAAAATAAATATCTTTTTATTAACACTTTTGTCTGCATTATTTTCTAATTACAGTAATTTACTTTCAAACTGAACTATTAGTTAAGTAGTCCTAAAAAGAGTTCCTATTGGGCAACCAGTGGGGAATTGGAAGATGGAGGTTTATTGTGTCCATCTTTCGATTCCCCAATGGTTGCCCAATCGGAAGATGGAGCTTTATTGTGTCCATGCATGTCAAATTAAGACCCATCACTGCCTGTAATACAAGTTTGAATCAGTACCAACAGGTCTGAAGCGATACTGAAGAGTCCAAGTTTAGACAAACTGCTATTTTAAGGACTCAAGTTTTGGGGTACAAGTTTTTAAATGCTCTACCTTCATGACATTGTTATCTGTGCTCTCAGCCTGTGATCTCATTAGTCTGCAAGTTCTCTTGTAATCTGTTTCACTTGGAGTAAGCCAAGTCACACTGCATGAAACAACAGAGTGCACTGCTTTTTAAAACTTGGTCCTGCAGTGATAACAAGATGGGTGCCCAAATAACTTGCTATTAGCTCCAGCAGGATAAATCTAGTTGTTGCACACAACACTCAAGAATTCTGATTACATATTCAAGCAATCAGTGTGTGAGAATGTGTGTAAGTATGTGTGTGCATGGAGAGAGTACACACAGTATACAAACACAATTGCAAATTATCTACAGTTGGCAGATAATTTGCAGAAGACCCCTGCAAGCAGCAGCCCTGGTAATATGATATAAACAGACGGTTGCTCGCTGTATCTAAGCTACAGAACAAAAACACAGTTAACATCTGCGTAACAACTCCCCGACAAGAAGGCAGAAAGACAAACAAGGATAGAGAACAATGGGGGAAACAATAGGAAACAGTAACACTACCCTTTGTATGTGTGTTGCTGCCTGGGAACTTGATGACATGCTAGATGAAAAATAACATGCAATGACATAAAATGATGTTAGATGACCTCCAGGTGTCTCTGACTGTGTGTACCTGGGAGTTGCAGGCTTTGGAGGATGTTTGTTGTAGATCTATTTATCTGCACTGACTTTGCTTTTTGGCCCAAGGTAATACCTGTCATTGTCACACCCCAATGCAAATCTAATGCTATGTCCTCTTTCTAACCTCACCATGAGTTTAATTTCAGGTTGCAACTAGAAACGCGTTACAGCAGTGCCATTATGTTTTTGCCTCTCTATAGCAAATTAAAAGACAAGGCTTTAAGTAAATAATGTTTCAGCATTGTTGTGCATCTGAAGACACATAAGTAATGTGATACACAAATTATTTTAACTTGTCCATAAATTCTTTGGTATGAGTGTCAGAACTCAGAGGCACCATACACGTCACACATATTCAGCATTGAGATGATCTTAAGTGATGCACAAATGTCATAGCAAAGACACAATAATAACATTTCCAAATAATAGTTTTTAAATATCTTGCTATGGAGATACCCTGTTGAAGGTAATGAAGATTTAACCGCCTTGGCATGCCAGAGGCTGACATGGCTGCGGAACAGGCCCAGATATAACATAATATGAAATAATTTAGCTAATATGTTGTTGACCACCTAGTGGCCCACACAGACTCTGTTTTAGAGCATCAAAAGTGTTAGTTTGGATTTTTAAAAGTCAGTTTCTATGAAATTATTACTGGTAATAGTCCCTTTGACTGTGAGAGAGAGACGAAAGTAAGTAATCCTCGGAGTAGTGGTAGTTTACAAGCTAGTCAGACCTGCATTGTATCAAACCACGTCATGAGCTACTTTGGCAGATCAACTGGTCATAAGTCTGCCTGTAAAATATTTAAAACACTGTAAGACCTGGAAAGCACAGAAAAGTATCATATTTAATACTGCTGCATATCTAATGCAAAAACCCAACAGTTTACTTAGGTTTCGGTTAAGCAATCGCAGAATAAGGAGTCAATTCTGATTTGCTGGATTGGTACAGCTGGAATATGGAGGACCAAACCTACTATAATTAAGAATAATATGGAAATAAATAAATGACTGCAAGAAATTAACAAAAATGTTAATATTTGACTGATTGTACTTTGTCTTTTTGCTATTAAACCTATTTTTTTATTTAAACCACTATTTTTCAATCATACATTTTTGTTGAACTACATATTTTTCTTTTGTTTATTTAAAACAAGTTAATGTTTTGCTGTTTTAGTTTTCCTAACCCCTTTATTTCTTTCACATGAATTACCACCGGTCCCAGTCTTGCATACATGTGTAATCTTGACAATTTGTGGAATCAGCAAATAAGGTTAAGGTTTCATTAGCAGAAATGCTAATGGTATTGTTGATAGCTTTTGCAATGTCATTGAAAAGCATAGAGTTAAAAATAATAGCTGAAATAAAGTTTTTGGTTTATGTACAAGCTTGGATTGGCATTGCAGCACAGCTAGCTGATACAGGACGGTGAAAAAGCTACGCTTTTAAACCCTTAGGAGACACTCTTTTAAAAATCACAGGATTGTTTGACATTAGCCACCTGGCAGCCATTTGGACTAATAATCACTATTGAGAGTCATCAGTATTTTTCAATACTTTTGCTGAGAATCGTGCTTTGATGTTGTTGATTAATAGTGACTGCAATAAAAAGCCATGATAAAAGGAAACTTGCCATTAAAAGCACATTTTCAGCACATACAGCTCTATTTCTGTTGACCATATCCATTACTCTGAAATGTATTGTATGATATGTCCTCAGTTACTTGCAGCCCAAAGCTTGGCCGCTTGCTAATGTATGCTGCTTAGTAATGCAGTAAGTTGTTATGACACCATTGTCTAGATAATCTCTTTAGCTGTAGATTCATTGCCACTTCTGTTAGAGAGCTTTTAGGAATATGACAAATTATGTTGGAGTTCTATTGAGCTGAAAGCAAACGCCAAACTCTGCTGGGTTATACATCAACTTACCATAGAGTGGTGCGAACAAGTAAACTAAAATACAGGCCTGCACTGCTCAAGGCAAACAAACTAAATAATTTCAGGACAATAGAAATGCATTATACATACAGCCTTGGACTAACTTTACATAAAATACTGAAAAAATAGACTTTGCTCCAGCAGCATTAGATAAAGTAGGTTGTAACCAGAGTAGAAGAAGTGGTATGAGGTTTAGCTAAGGTGCCATGGAGATATTATAGGGACGATAATGGGTAGTGTCTGCAAAAAACTGAATTCCACTCCAGTTGAGGAAGCAATTCACAGAAATGTACTAACATTTTGTTGGAGGGATGTTGTATTGACAACTTTTTGGATTGACAACAGTAACAGACTTTTACATAAAAAAAACAAATGTTCACGCAAATAATTTTGCAGATCTCAAAGGCTTTGCAAAAATCTGTCTGTCTTCATTTGTGTCTTCATCACTCAGTGTTTCCTTCCTTTTACTTTCTGATTTGTCTTCTTGTTTTGTTGTTATAACACCCACCCACCCTACACACACACACACACACACACGCATATACACAGATTTATTTCATCTCCCTCATCTGTATCATCCAGTTCTCATTTTATCTTTGTCACTCCTAACTTAGCTTACTGTTTCATTTCTGTTCACATCTTACTCTCAGGATTTTATACTGGTACATACGCCTGTAGATTATAATCAAATACTGTAAAACTGTAAGTTATATTTACCCTTAATATTCTCAAATAGGTACATACAGCACCATTCAGACATACTGACAACACTGGTAAATATGTATAAAAAGCCTAAGAGAAAAATCACATTTTATTGTGGCATCCTAATCTTACATTGACTGAATTATTTTACCTCCCAGACCATTCTGCTCATTGTGCGATGTTGTAAGATAAATATGGCTCCTCAGCCAGCCTAGTGGCCAGTGGCTGTAAGAAATGGGCCTTTGTGTCATGTCGTATTTATACCCCAGTAAAACAGAAAGCCATGGATTACTCTTTAGAAGTCTCTACAGAAGAGATTGTTAACAAGTGTGCCACTTGTGATTTCTTAAAAAAAAATCCAGACCTTTTCTGGATTTTGTTTGTTGTAATTTTTTCAACATTTTTCTGTCTGAGGTAATTTTACAGCAATTAATCTATTTTAAGGTTTTTCATAAATGATTGCAGGGGTGCAAACACATTTATTCATGTCTGTACATAACAGAGTATTCCTCTTTTTATCAGTAAGTATGCAGGCTTTTATGTAGACCCTGTACTGCATCATTTAAGCTGCATCTTGCATTTATCTACTCAGTGATCTAACAAAATTATGCATTTATTAAATTATGACAAAACCTCTAAATCCAAATTATCTTTTGCTTCTATCTAGTCAGCAATGATGGTGCAGTTTTGCACTTTATAGTGCATCTGCTGCTGTTTTATGCTCAAACAATAAATCTGTCAATGACAAAATAATTCTCCAAATCAAGATATCTTCTGCACTGGGTCTAGAAAGCCACTTTACCTCTGGTTGAGATTGTAGTAATTAACATAAAGAGGAACAATATTCAGTTTTTTTTTCAATGCAATTTCATCTCCCTTAAGTCCGTTTCATCAGAAAGAAGAAGGTCCAAACCTGAATGACACCTTCGACAACTGTGCACATTTTGCCAATTTGTATGTTTTGGCACTGTACCCTAAGATACATCTAAGATAATGTGGATAGATTGATTTCTGGAAGATAAGCTTAATGTGCATTTACATATCATTACTCAAAGAGAAACACATGGTTCACTGAATCTCTCTGACTTACTTGGTACTCTGTTAATCGCCCGCAGTGGCCTAAGTACTCGAACGGTACGGATGGCTGACAGACTGGCATTGTGGCCATCCAGAGAATACTCCATCACCCTGAAAATAAACATGCAGTAAAGGTTTAACCGAGTTTAAAATATATATATTTAAAAAAACAAAGCAGAATAATACACACCCAAGATACACGCAGTCACAAACAACATAAGAAAGGTTGATGACTGAAATCAGGCAATTTTCAGCTCAGATCTGCTCAGACCAGTGACCAGCTGGTTGGAAACAGAAGAATCCAATTTTTTTGTTCAGCGATTGGACCATATACGAGTGCCACCACGAGGGGGCTTGGTAGATATAAAGTCATGCTGTGCCACACCCTAAACTATAAAATGCGTTTTTACAGTAGCCTGTAATAGCTTTTGCTGCTCTGGTCTTTATTGTCCCATACTCATACAAGCAAAATCCCTAGCAAAGAAACATAAGTAAAATCTAAATCTAAATCTTATTTAGGAAAATAAATTGTTTTCTGTTTTCCTAATGGATATATTCTCTAAATCAGGCCCTAGTCTTTATTAGTATAAGGCTTTTTATGTAGAGATGTTGGCCATTAGGGCAAGTCTCCATTAAAATGCCATACAGCATTGTTTTCATTATATGTACCTGATGTGGTATTTCCATTAAACTTTTTTTTTCCCAAAGAAGACATAACCTTTTTAAAATTGTTTTATCCTTTATGCAAATAATATTTTCCTCCTCAGGCAGAAAACATGTTCCCTATGCATCCGGGTTTGTAAGACAGTGCGTTTGTGCTTGTTATATTTTTTACCTGTGTACATAAGAACGCATGGAAAAAAGAAAAGGAATGTTACTTTGATCTAGGAAAGGTATCTTCATTATGCCATAGGATTACATTAGCCCTCATTCAAATTTACATGTGAGTGTCTTCTTACTAATGTATTGTTAGTTGAATGTGGTATTTGATCATTAGTGTGCATATGGCTGTTCAGATACAAACCTTTGAACTGAAGGGCTACGCGCATGGATCACAAATTTGTGCGCTCTGTTTCTGCTTGTATGTCATTTTGCAAAAGGTTGGTCTAAAGTAATATTTAGCATTTTGGCATCCAGTGGCAATCATCCTGATTATGTTGCAAATTGTATTTAAGTTTAGTTTCTACCTAGTTGGGTCTGTCTAACTGTAATAATAAAAATACATTTCATTAAAAAAGCACCTTTTGTAACACTCAATGACACTGTACAAGTTACAACAATAAACAAAGACAATAAACCAACAAAACCACCAGCAACTTAACATGAATAGGGAACGGAGTCAATATTGTGAATGTTGGGTGGCAGCTTATTCCAGAGCTAGAGGGCAGAGTAAGAAAAGTCTCTGCGCCCCATGGTCCTGAGACAGACAGAGGTGAATGGAAGAGGAACACCTGAGGACGCAGGAGGGTGAGCATGCAGAGGAAATGGGATACGTAAGGTGGGGCAAGGTTATGGATGGCCTTGAAAGTAATGAGAAGTAGTTTAAATTTGATTCTGGATTTAATGGGAAGCCATTGAAGCTGTTGTAGAATGGGAGGGATGATGTTGAAAGAAGGCGGATGGGTCAGGATACGAGCAGCAGAGTTCTGAATCATTTGATATTTATGGAGGGATTTTTGTGACAGACCATAGAGGAGAGAATTACTCAAGAGAGGAGGTGACCAGACTAAGAATAAGGACAGAAGTGGATGGAGACAGTAAATAGAGCGAAAGTGGAAATAAGCAGACCAAATAATATTTTTAATATGGGATTGAAAGGAGAGGGTGATGTCGAGGATGAAACCCAAACTCTTTACCTGAAGGGAGGGCGAGATTGAGGAACTGTCGATGGTCAGAGAGAAGTTATGGGTTTTAGAAATTGTGAAATTGGTGACAATTAGGAGAATTTCAGTTTTATCTCAATTAAGTTTAAGAAAGTTTATGTTAACCAGGGGTTGAAAGCAGAGAGGCACGAGGCGAGATGGGAAGGGGGTAATGTGGCAAGTAGTTTGCAGGAGAGGTAGAGCTGGATGTCATCCGCTTAGCAATGGAACTGGATATTGAAATGGCAGAAGATTGTAAACTAGTGGGAGGAGACAATTAAAAAAAAGAAGTGTCCCCAGGACAGAGCCCTGGGGACACCAGAGGTGATAGGAGGTGGGTAGGAACACAAAATTTTCAGTTGGATATAAAAAGTAATGACATCAAAGGGATACCTACCCTGCCATGACGATAACAAAGTCAAGCTGGTTCCATTTGTCGCCTAGGTAACAATTGGAGCCAAAAATTCCAAGGGCCACCATCTTGATGACCATTTCCACCGCAAAGAAAGCAAAGATGCAGTCGTCCAACACCTGGTCAGATAAAAACAGAGAAACACATCAGGAGAAGAATTAGCAATGGCTTGAATAAAATCTTTTACAAAAGGACAACCTTGTTGAATCCCCTCATCAATACAAGCATATTTTTATAGAAGCAATAGAGATTGAGAGTAGGGTGTTTGTGAAAAAAAATGGAATTCATGAATAAATTAGTTAGTTTATTTACACCCGGGACATGTTTAGACTCAGCATGGTTGGTTATGTGTCTCAATTAATTAGATGTCATTTTAGTATAATGAGTCTGTCTCAATGTGTTACTAATCAGCATTGATTAAAACAATGGTGTAAAATAAAATGTCTACCTCATAAACAGACAAGAGGTAATTAACTTATTTATTTCCAAGTTATATTTGTGAAATATAAGTAGTAATAATAAAACCTTACCCAAATTAATATAGCTAATGTGATGAGTAACAAGTTGTTGTGTCAGTAGGAAAAACATTTGGAACTGTGAAGGTTAACACCACATATACTCATTTACTCATCACTGCTCGAGCCTGTCGCTGATAAACTCTAAATTTGACTGGAAGTTTTGTGCATTTTTTCACATTATAACCACAAACTACAATGTATTTTATTTATTTCATGGGGATTATGTGTGATAGACTAATACAGAGTGTTGCACGTCAGGGATGAGGTTTTGAAAAGGTTTAATGCAGAGTTAAATTGAACTTCTCACAGAGCACTGTTTAAGCCACCATCTGAAAATAGAAAGAGAATGGTAACTGAAAACTCACAAAGCATTGATCCGAGAAGCAGACAAAATACCCATGGTAACTTTGAAGGAGCTAGAGAAATTTACAGCTCTTTCTTTGGGTTTTTTAGTCATGTTTGTTTATTTCCTTCTGTTTCCTGATAGTTTTGTTCTCTCTCCTGCCTCCTAGTGTTCGTAGTTCTTTCTCCCCTCGCCCATAGTGCCCTTGGTGGTTGCTTTCTCATTTATTTATTAATTAGAATGGTTTTCTCCTGATGATGATGATGATGATGATGATGATTATTATTATTATTATTATTATTATTATTATTACAGTTCTCTTGCTTCCTTGGGTTCTCTAGTTTAGTTCCCGTTTAGTGTCTCTGTGTTTGTTTATGGTTAGGTTATTTGTTATTGCTGCACTCTTTTAGTTTATTAGTTTCTTTTCCCTGTTACTCCTCTTGTCATTAGTTTCCCCTTCAGTTATTTACTCAGAGTTTGTCTTACTTTATGTTTGTGGTTCTTCCCAGCCTTATCCCTAGTTTAGTTAGTTTTTGTTAGTTTTTATTGTTTCAGTTTCTTCTATAGGTTAGCTTGTAGTTATTGTTTGCCACTATACTTTGTTCCACCTATTGTTTACATTCATTTTAGTCTTCGCTTTCTCTGCTCCCTTCCCAGTTAGTTTCAGTCAGTGTTTGTTTGGGTTTGTTTACTTTTGCAGTTAGGGTTTCCTTTATGTTTTCTTTTGTTAATTCTTATTTGCCAGGTTCTTATATCTTAGGTTGTTATAGTTCGCTTAGGTCTGTTTTTCTGAGTTTGTTAATTAGTCCCTTCTCCCATGGTTTAGTCTTTGTATTAGTTTCACCTGTCCTTCAGCCTCCCTGCTTCCCATGTCACACCTGTCCCTAGTTGATTACCTGTCTTTTGTTCCACATTGATTACCCTCTGTATATTAGTTGGTCTGTTTTCCTTGTTCCTCACTGGTTTGTTTGCGTCACCTTCTCTGCGTCTAGTTCCCTTTGTTTTCCCGTACTCTGTCAGACCTGGACACCTGTATGCTCTCGTTACAACCTGCCTGCCTACCTTCTGTTTTGCCAAAGTTTAGATTTAAATAAATCATCATTCTGCTCGCCATGCCGTCTCCTCACCTGTCTCTGCACTTTGGTCCGCATAAACCCCCTACTATGACAGTCTCAGTTAAAGTAAAATGACAAAATATGATAGAATATAAGGGTATTAAATGCTTTGCAAAGCACACATCATTACTGTCAGTAAAGAATGTGAATGTACATGGTGAATGTTTTTCAAACAAATTATTACACTCAGAAAAACAGCATTTGGAACCTAACAGAATGTTCTTGTTAGCCAATTTAACTGGGTATGACACTCACCTGTAGGATGCGGCACCACTCTGACAGGCAGGTAACGTCCTCACAGGGTTGAAACATCCCCAGAGTCACACAGTTTAACAGGATCACCAGCATGGACACATGCTCGAACCACGTGCGAAGGGGAAGTTAAGGTCAAAACAACATACATGTCATTCTGAATTATCAACAACAGGAAAGCAGTACCTGTTGTACACAAGTAGCAGTTATTCCATAAGCAACTATGTAACACTGTTAATGTCATCAGATCGACATGATAAAGGACAACAATAACAGAACTTGAGAGCACATTATACAGTGACTCATGTAACTGATATGATGTGATCATGCCAAAGGACAAGTAAACAATCACTCAATTACTCTACTGGAAACAGATACCAACAGGAAGTCTTGCATGGGTCTAATGCACTAAATAGGCTCAACAATGGCAATTTGCTGCTAATATAATTATAGCGCTTTTTGTCAAAATTATGAAAATGACATGTTGATGGGTTGATGTATGCTGCAGATCGTGTTGCAGCATTTTACCAATGCTGATCAATAGCAGGGCCAAAAACACCAGGGAAAATGCTGAAAAGATGCTGACATTATGGTGTCACCAGGCACAGTGTAATCTCTATTGGTGTCAATTAGGCAGACTTTTGGTCTAGTTAAAGATTTGCAATATAAAATCCTGGTGTTTTGTCAAAGGGAAGAAGATTAATTTGAAGGGTACAAATGTCAGGTGTCGCCTCTCTGACCTGACTTAAAAACACTTCAGAGTAATCTTTTTTGGATTACCTTCTACTTGTTTAATCTTTCTTTTATCCATTTTGGGTAAGCAGAGAGATTATTTCAGCAATAAGGTACAAAGGGTGCAGGCAACTACTTTATTTTTTTTTTTGTTTGTTTTGTTTTTGCCTCTGTCATGGAGCACTATAGTGTAAGGGTGGAAATCTCAATAGTTCAGCCTTTACTGATGCCTCATTGCATTACGCAAATTAGATGCTAAAGAGTACACTTGCCTTGGTGCTGTTTGTGTATATCAACATGGACTGTGACGTAACTCTACTTCTTCTGATTCAATCAAAGATTAAAAAAAAAGTGTCAGTCCCTTTCAAAATCCTTTCAATCGATTCTACTTTGCATCAGAATTGGACCAAAAGTTGGGTAATGTACTGTGTAACAACTGAGAAACCAAACATGAACATCTCAGATTAATTTACTTACAGTTTTTGAGATTACATACCTGTTCACAACCAACGCTGGTAGCATGGACAGCATGTTACAGCATGAATGCAATATGACAACAAGAAAACTCAGAATATTTGCAAAACTGAGAGAATATTGTACTTCTTCTGAGGCTAATCTAATATTAGACGTCTTGTAAAGCGCTATACAAGTGCAGGCCATTTACCATTTGTCATTACAACAGGGGTGCGGGGGCTGGGTTGGGGGTTACAGTACAAAAACAAAATGAGTGAGAGACAGAGAGTAAAATGGATAGCTTAATAAACTAAAATGAGGGAAAATGAAGAGAAGAATTATGATGAGAAAATGGCCTACCAGGAAAAAAAGCCACTGATACTGCTGTTTTTCTACTTTAGTTTGGCTTTTGCCACAAATGTACATCCCACACACATGCTCTCAGTCATATTTTTTTCCTCTCCCACTTAAACATAATCTTGGTGAGTGTGTGCACTGAGCTGAAATCTTGATGTATTCCCAAGGTGCTGTCCTAATTGGAATGTGAGTTTGAGAGAAAAATCTATGGTAAAAACTTACACCATGATTTAGGTACTTTATGTAAAGTATATGATATATATAGGCATTGGTACGAGATTCATACAGTAGGGTAAAACCTGGGTAAAAATATAATGATTTACACAATAACATTGTAATAAAAATGTATAATATGATTTAACTGCTTTTATGTAATAAGAGAAAAGACATAATTATTCTTGCTCATACAAAAATATCATATATTACTAATTACAGTTAGAATATTCTTAACTAGAAACTTTACATATTTTTATTTTGTTTTCTGTATACACAGATCTAAGCAACAATCAAAATAAAACAATCAATAAATGTAATAGTGGTTTTCAAGTGCCACGCTGCTCTTTACAGAGTAACAATGGGAGAACTACGAGCTGAATATAGCAAGTTAAGCTGCTGTCCCAATGATTCATATCATGTCATGTTTTGAAAAACTTGAGTTTAAAATGAGGTATTGAAATTTCTGGAAGAAATGATTGTCTTTGAAGTACATGGATCAGTGGTGTAGAAACCTGCTACATAATGGCTGGATATCAGGGCTGCAAAATATTAGAAAAACATGAAATTGCATTATGATTACTGACTATTAAGATGAGAATATTGAAATCAATGAACCAATACTTTTACTCACTAATTTCTTTCTTTTCTAATTCAGTCTCCATAACTGTTGGTGAGCTTTTGAATCACAGTCACTAAGATTTACAATATACTGCCAAAGCTGTTGGGTCCCTTGTTTTTACACAAACATAAACTTTATTGATATCCCATTCCTAAAATGAATCAGTTTAGATTATGATTTTAGCCCACCCTTTGCAACTATTACAGCTTCAAATCTTCTGGGAAGCCTTTCCGCGAAGTTTAGAAGTGTATTTATAGGGATACTTTCAGGAAAGCATTCGTGAGTTCAGGCAGCACTGATCTAGGATGAAAGGGGGTGGCTTGAAGTCTCAAAATTAATTAATCCCAAAGTTGTTCTGTCAAGTTGAGGTCAGGGCTTTGCACAGGCTTTATCTTTGAATGTCTTTAAATACTCAGTCACCCATTTCTTTATGGACCTTGATTTGTGCACTTGTGCGAAGTCATATTAGAAGAGGAAGGGACTATTCCCAAAAACTTTCCCACAAAGTTGGGTGCATACAGCTGTCCAAATATTTCTTTGTACATTGAATTATTAAGAGTTTCTTTCACCGCAAGTAAAGAAACCAGCCCAACTTCTGAGAAACAGCCCCATATCGTAATCCCCTCTGCAAAAAACTTTACACTTGACACAGTACAGTTAGAGATATCTTGCTTTCCCGGCAACTGCCAAACCCAATTAGTCCTTTGGAAAGCAGATGGGGAGGCAAGATATGCCACTCCCGAAAACATTTCTCTACTACAACATAGTCAATTTCTTTGCATTGCACTTGGTGATTTAGGGCTTGAAAGCACCTGCTTAACCATGGAAACCCATTTCATTTATCTTTCTGCACACTGTACTTCAGCTAATCTGAAGGCAACGTGAAGTTTCAAAGGTTGTAGCTACGTAGTAGGCTATGTAGTAAGTTGGTGACCACTATACACCTTAGCCCCACTGACACCGCTCTGTAATTTTATTTGGCCTGCCAATTTGTGGCTGAGTTGCTGTAATCCCAAAACTACCCATAACAGGTCACTGTGTTGTTGTCAGATTATTATTGGCTGTATTTATCATATGGTAAAAGAAGCTTTGAGTTTAACTTTCAGTTTCAACCATCCAACATTCCTCAGGGAATGACCTGTCCACACGAGATCAAGCACATGTTGGGTCGGTGCTGTGGTATCTCAGTTGCTGTTGTGTTGATCCTCTAAGAGTAGTGCACATGTAGGGCTTACATCGTGTTTTATTATCCAAAGGTATCATGACTTGCAAAGCCATTAATTAGTTCCTGTGTCTGAATTAATTAAAGGTAATTTGTACATGTGGATAAGCAAGCAGAAGCCTGCATTGAGTAAAAATGTATTTAATATTAATGTTGATCCAAATTTCACCATGTGAAGAACTTAAAGAGAGAGCTTTCATTAGAGTTGAGAACTGAGTGTGTTTCAGAGTATGGGCATATTTGCTGAAAATTAGACATCAATTATTTATGTTCCAGTTAGTTTCAGGACATCTTTGGGCAGGAACCTTGAAAATATTCAAACCAGCCAGCTGTATTCATTCTATATGTAAAAAAATGTACTAAAAAATGTTTGCTTGGACTCATCTAGCACATGATTTGTATTCAGCTACCATTTGCAATTCTAAAAGAGGACATTCTGAGTCCAGGCTTCCACTGCTCACCTCTGCTTAATTAGTCAACCCTGCCATATACCTGACATGCTCAGCCAAAATGCCACATATACCTATTCTCCCGATGAAGGATTGTTTACATACGCTAAAAGGAAGACTGAAAATTTGAATCCCCTGATTCATTTAGATTAATTGAGGTTAAATAAATAAGACATAGGTTTTATTTCTTAAAAATTGTAGATGTGTATACCTGTGACTGCAAAATCCAGTCAGTGAGTCAGTCATTTTCTACCGCTTTATTCCATAGTGGGTCGCGGGGGAGCTGGTGCCTATCTCCAGCAGTCTATGGGATGGAGGCAGGGTACACCCTGGACAGGTCGCCAGTCCATCGCAGGGCAACACACAAACAACGATGGCACACTCATTCATACACCTAATAGCAATTTAGAGTGACCAATTAACCTAACAGGCATGTCTTTGGACTGTGGGAGGAAGCCGGAGTACCCGGTGAGAACCCACGCATGCACAGGGAGACCATGCAAACTCCTTGCAGAAAGACCCCCGGTCGGGAATCGAACACAGGACCTTCATGCTGCAAGGCAACAGTGCTACCAACTGCGCCACTGTGCAGTCCTGCAAAATCCATTTATATAAAAAATGCACATCTCTCACATTTACATGGTGATTAATGAAAATGTCACTGTGAGGTGACGCTGTGATACTTAAACAAACTAGACAGTTAAAATTAGGGAACATTTTTCTCTGCTGGGTCCTTAGTCAATAAAAATACAATGCTTCTTCAAGAGTATAAGAGAACTCTGAAAACAGCAATTATCAAACCTCTATTGAAAAAGAGCAACTTGGACAAGCTGCTACTACAGAACTACAGGCCTATATCAAACCTCCCCTTCATCAGTAAGATTACTGAAAAAGCAGTGTTTCAACAGTTAAACAACTTCCTAACAATGACTAACCGCTTCGATGCATTCCAGTCAGGCTTCCGTGCTCACCACAGTACAGAGACTGCTCTTGTCAAGGTGTTCAATGACATCCGTATAAATGCAGACTGTGGAAGAACCACAGTGCTGGTATTATTGGACCTTAGTGCAGCATTCAACACTGTTGATCACTCCATTTTATTAGAGCGCCTGGAAAACTGGGTCGGCCTTTCTGGTACAGCTTTCAATTGGTTTAAATCCTACTTGAAGGACAGGGACTTTTTTGTGTCAGTAGATAACTTTACATCAGAGACCAAAAAAAAATCACATGTGGCGTTCCCCAAGGGCCCATCTCAGGGCCCCTTCTATTCAATATCTACATGCTCCCCCTAACTCAGATTTTAATAAACAACAACGCAAGTTATCATAACTATGCAGACGACATGCAGCTATAGATTACGATGTCACCAGGTGACTATGAACCCATTCAAGCATTGAGTAAATGCTTAGAAGAAATCAATGCCTGGATGGGCCAAAATTTTCTTCAGCTTGAATCAAAACAAAACTGAAGTAATAATCTTTAGACCAAAGGAAGAGCGTTTAAAAGTTAGCACACAGCTTCAGTTAATACAGCTAGAAACCACCGGTCAGGCTCGAAACCTGGGTGTAGTGATGGACTCAGACCTGAACCTTCAGAGGCACATAAAGACAGTAACAAGGTCGGCCTTCTATCACCTAAAGAACATCTCCAGGATTAAAGGACTAATGTCTCAGCAGGACCTTGAACTAATTCATGCGTTCATCTTTAGTAGAATTGACTACTGCAACAGTGTCTTCACAGGTCTGCCTAAAAAGTCGATCAGACAGCTGCAGTTGATCCAGAACGCTGCTGCCCGCGTCCTCACTAGAACTAAAAAAGTGGAGCACATCACCCCGGTTCTAAAGTCCCTACACTGGCTCCCTGTAGTTCAGAGAATAGACTTTAAAATACTTCTGTTAGTCTATAAATCACTAAATGGCTTAGCACCAAAATACATTACAGACTTGTTGTCAGTGTATCAACCAGCCAGACCTCTCAGGTCTTCTGGCTCAAATCTACTCTGCATACCCAGAACGAGAACCAAACATGGAGAAGCAGCTTTTAGTTCTCATGCTCCACTAATCTGGAATAAATTCCCAGAAAACTGTAAAAGCGCCGAAACCCTAAGTTGCTTTAAATCAAGATTAAAAACGTATTTGTTTAGAGTGGCTTTTGAATGTGTTATCTAAACATTATTAGTTAAGTTTTCAGTCCAATTTTCCTTTCATTTTCTTATCCATCATTCTATTCTCTTTATTTTATTTTATTTTTTTTAATTACCTCTGTTGTTTGATTTTCTGTATCATTGTAATGTTTTTCCTTATGTACAGCGCCTTGAGTGCCTTGTTGCTGTAAAGCGCTATATAAATAAACTTGACTTGACTTGACTTGACGCTAATCCCTCAGCTTATTTAAAAAACAAAACGTGAGCAAAAGAAATATGTTCCTTTCTTCAATAAGTGATATATATGTGGAAAAAACATGGTAAACGGCCTGCACTTGCATAGTGCTTTATCAAGTCTGAGGACCCCAAAGTGCTTTACATAACAATCATTTTTTCACATAACATGGGCAAATGGGGCTGTTAAGGATCAATTTCACAAAGACAATATTTAATTTTATCCTTTAACACTGTGGAGGTTCCCTATTAGGTTTGTGTTCTATATGGTAAAATACAACACACTCCACAGTTACTGATACCCCAGGCAAAGATGTGTAAAAAGCTTTAGTGTAAACTCAGCTTTCAGCATAATTTTATCTAGAAAAAAATAATTTTTCATTTGGGTATATTTATTCAGAGTGAAAATAAACTACATTAGGATATAAATGCTTTAACAAAAACACCACTGGCGCATTTATTAGTCAATCTAACAATTCTAATAAAGCAAATGCAACTGAAGCATTTTTTCACATAATGTATAACAAGTACTGTACGTGTTACTTTAAGTTGATCAGGGTATACAAAAACACATGTCCAAGGCTGCAACTACATTAGGTGATTTGTGTAACATCAAGATAGCACAACTTCTGTACTGCTGTTATAGTAGATTTCAGAGTTTTTGAGCTGTGTGAAAAACGAATAGTAGTAGTAGTAGAGTAGTTGGTGTCTTACATGCTAAAGATTAGCGGTGAAAGCAATCTAGATTTGGTAAAAGAGAGAGAGGTTTTCATGCAGTAATCAAGCTGATTATTACTTTGGCCTGATTAAGCACAAAGTTAAAAAGTTTAAAAAGCTCAAACCTCAAAATTTTGCAGAACTTCAATATGTTGCTGTGTCTTATACATACTTCAATGCAAAAAACATGAACACAAAATACTAGAAATTACAACAAAGTATCTAAACAAAATTCACAGCTTGAGGAAGCATTTCTGTAAGCTTTGTTACTATATATTTTACTGGGACCAAATAAAGACATGGGATGACCTAATCAGTCAAAGAAGCGAATAGGGAGATGGGATGAGCAAGCATTAGCTTGTCACTTCAGCGAACTACTCTATATGCAGACATCATCAGCAAAAGCAGGGCATGAGTGTATTACAGATTATGTAGATGTATGTAAACAGCAAATAAAAGACTGCAGCATCCTGAACATAATCAATAAGTGATAGAAAACAACTACAATACTTTGCAACTTTTTGAATTCCGTATTTATTGCATTCTTAAATTCTGAGATTCCTGGGGTGTCAATGTGTTCTGTTCCTCAAATATCAGCATCCTGTCCACCTGATTCTCCATCCAATCACCTTCCGATGCCTTGCTTTTAAAGGACCTTCAGCTGTGTTCATCCTCGCCTGTCAGCTGAGCTCATCCCTCCTCCAGCCCACCTCCACCATCTTCCTTCACATCTACTCCTGGCTTCCTCGCTCCCTGACCGGCAATCCACCACCAGTGTCAGATCAGGGGGAAGACATCTCTAAATCTAAGCCTTACAAATGATCATCTTAGCTCATGTCATTCTCAGCATTCATGTCTTCCTCCCAGGTCCGAGCGCCAAAGAAATAACCATGTAATTTCTCATCGTTAAAACTTTTCTAATTGCCATCCCTTTCTTTGTGAGTTTTTTCAGATTGAAATACTCTTCATAGTTTTTTTTCTTCCCTAGATCCTTATATATGCAATCTGTTTATTGTTCAGCTCCTCTCAGCCTCTCAGTCCTGCTCGCCACACAGCTGACATGCAATCTGCAAATGAACTCACCAGCATTCCAGTAATCACTCCTCATTTAAGCTCTTGGTTTGCTGTCCTCCTCCATGTTTTGGTTCACAGTCTGCTATAAATTCTAGGCTTTGTTTTTATTATTAAATTGCTCCAACACAATGAGACAGCCTCTCTTCTGGCTGTATTTGAGTCCTCTCACCTCATACAACTAAAATCCTGACATTAATTGATTTCTAGGACCATAATATACAGTTTTATTTACAAAAAGAAAAAAAAAAAACTAAAAGGAATTTCATCTTCTTATGATAGTCTGTTTTGCAATGCAGTGTTGAAACCTGAATTGTGCTTTAACTAACCACAGACCACTCTCCAACACAACCTTTGTGGTGTGAGTTACCATTTGAAGCTAAATTAATGTTTAAACGTTTAGAGACAAGGATTCACTTACACACAGTTAACTCTTTGACTAATCAAAGTAATCCATCCAGAACAACCTAAAAGGAAGGGAAATATACCTCTGTTCAAAGGTGAAAATAAAACAGCGCCAATAAATCTATACTAAGTTATAATATACTTTTATATGCAATAATACAAAAAAGACAAATCTGCGATTCCATTTAGACATGGCTTCTTGTATTCCATCTGTATACATGCCTCAAACATGCACCAGCGAGTACCGAGTCAAGTAACATAAGGTTGACCTCTCTTTCAGATGAAAGATGCAGTAATCTGCAGCAGCATTAAAAAGAGAGATTTGAATATTCAGAAAAGCTGTCTTCCTCTGTTCTGCCCCTCTGTGTCTTCTTGTGCTCTGCTTTCTCTAATTCCTCTTTAATCTCTAGTCAACACCTCATGAGCTCCCTTCTGTCTTCAGTTCCCTGCAAACACACATGCATGCACAGAAACCGAAAAGTATAATGTGTGAATCTTCCAAGGAAAGCCAGGCTGTCACTGGAGAGTAAACTGAGTGTACATCCTGACTTGCAGTAAAATAGAAATAAACTTTTCTGGTTTCTACTATATTTTCGCCTGATGTTACCATAAGCAAGTTTAAATATAGGCTAAAGCAAAGGACTCCTGATTGGTTGTAATGGTCAGTTTGTGTCTATCCCTAAATTGAGTGGACCAAATTAGAGCTGTGTTGTGTCACTCTAAATGAAAATGCATGGCATGAATTGCCTATCCTCATAAATCCTGCTTTCAGTGACCATCCAATAGTTCAGTATTGCTTAAAATGTGCTCCACGAATAAAATCCTTCAGTACCCCACTAAGTCTATTTGACTTTATCTTCAGTGTGGACGCAGCTACAGAAATGAGTGAGTAATTGATCTCTAACCAAGCGTTATAGAAGTTTAAAACTATTACATGCTTTAGTGTGGGTTTAAAACAGAAAAAATTGTCAGTCAGTCATTTTTTTACCGCTTCTTCCATAGTGGGTCACAGGGTCGCCAGTCCATCGCAGGGCAACACACAAACAGCCATGCGCACACTCATTCACACACCTAAGGGCAATTTAGAGAGACCATTTAACCTAACAGGCATGTCTTTGGACTCTGGGAGGAAGCCGGAGTACCCGGTGAGAACCCTCGCATGCACGGGGAGAACATGCAAACTCCATGCAGAAAGACCCCCGGCCGGGAGTCGAACCCAGGACCTCTCCCAACAGTGCTACCAACTGCTCCACCGTGCAGCCCAGAAACAATTGTAATAAAAGAAATATTTGAAATTCAGAATATAAAAAGGTCTGCTTATTTAACCATCCAAAACGTTATATACTAAGGCCAATTTAAAAGTCTTTAAAAATATATCAGCTTTTATCAAATCTACTAAGTCAATACACTTGGAAGCATGAATTGGTCCAAAAGTAGCTCAATCGAGCTGATACCATCTCTAGGCAATGAGGCATTTTGCCCACATTATAAGGGGTATTTGGCATTCATTTTCAGAAAAATCTGCCAATAGTAATCTATATTAATGTAAAGTGCAGCAAGTGCAAATATCTTTGTGTTCTACCAAACCAGAGCAGTTTGTGTTAGACAGACTGCATAAAAAATACCATCTGCTGAAAGCTGGTGATTTGGGAGAGGAGAGGACAACGAAAAAAAAAAAGGTCAACCTGCACTACTAACATTAAAAACAGACTCACAGCGAAGTCTGGCTTGTATTCTTACAAATATTTTCTCTAATAGGATAAATGGTGTAAATTTAGTCCAAAATCATGTTGCTTTTAAAATACAGTATAAAAACAAAGTACAGTATATGACTGTGATCTATTACAACAGTTATGTCACGTGAAGAGTAATAAATAGATAGATCTCAATATTAACTCTGTAAAGTAGATGCACCTTTATTACACAACATGCTTGAAGCTAACTGTTTATCTTGACAATTTGTGAGATAAGGACCATGGTGAAATAAGATGGGAGGATGTGTGATGAAATTAACAATTGCTCCCATTTGGAAGACCTATTATTTAATGCAACCACCTTGTGAATCCAGTCCAGAAATACAGCAAATAGAACATTGATTAAAAGCTTTATGAATAAAAAAAGTGAACGTTAAAAGAAATCTGCTCAAGAGTTGTGTACATCCAAAATAACACATTCTTCAGTTGAACTGAAAAAATTGATTTTTGTCAGTGTGAGTTTTGGGGGTGGTTTTTAAAATTTGACCAGCAGTTCCCAAATCGTTGCCTGTCACTGCGTCAGTGTGATTATTTCCCACTGTAAAACAAATATGAATGACTCAACATGTGTGGTAGAATTATTTAACAATGCGTTCCTTCTGAGGTAAACGAGACACAAATATCACAATGCAGTGCAGTGCATCCTTAGGAGCCTGTTAAATGTCTACCATGTTCTGTCATAGTAACGTCTCACACCAGCAGCAACTGTGATAGCACTCACACAAATTCACAAAGACAATATTCACACAAAGTCAGATTAGTAGTATGTGATATGCCCAGAATTTTCTTCAGGTTTTAGACAGACATTCAAACACTGTTTAAATGGAAATTTAATTGTTTATAATTGTAAATCATTAAGGTAAATCTCATGTCAATGTCCTGTTACTCCAGGGTTCTACAAAGTAGAGCAATATACATCATTAACACTTGAATAAAATAAATTATATATTTTTTTATTGACTTATATTATGTTTGGACCCAAATACTTGTCAACAACAAAATGAATGAAATAAATAATGATAAAAAAGGGGTCAAACAGTAACAGTAACATATTTCCAACTTTTTTAGTCCTGTGTTATTCTCCTCCATTACACCTTCCACAAGCTGACTGTTGTGGTTTAAAAAAATCCTGTACTACAATGGGACATCATATTAACCTTGAACCCTGAAAACTATTGCTAAGTATAAAATTATGTGGCAAAGGATACAAACTAAACAGTTGGAAGAAAGAATGTTTTGAACTTTTAAATCCTCTATGAAAGGAGGCACCCAGCATGAATACACAGGTGAGATCTCGCAGCTCGCACAATGTCAAGTCTATTCTGCAATGCACACAGTGTCAGGCCTACTTCTGCTGAGCTGTCAAATTGGTTGTGTAGCATACATGGGCAGAGCGTGCTGCAGAGAGCACAGAAGGGTGGAAGAAATTTGCAGTAAACAATGAAGATGCAATAATGCTCCACAGACAAAAGAGATGTCTGGTTGCTTCTCCGTCATAGCACTGATTCATGCTGATGGCCACTCACCTTGAGTTAGTTTAATTAACTCTGCATTTTCAGCTGCTTTGAGTGTTTTTTTGCTGTTATTATTTCATGTTTCTTTTCTTCTCTGGCCTCTAATTTCCTCAGACTCTCCCTTATCCGGCCTCATTTTACCACAGTTTACATGAATAAAGAGAAACTACAGTTAAATCTTAGCTCAGAGGCAGAACTTCTCCCTGTCTGCTTCACGGCTTAGTGTTTCTGTTCTGCAATGAGACTCCAATTTAAGAAATCCCATCTGGTCACAGCTCTTAAACGTTCCTTTGCAACAGCGTAACGCATGCTTTAACATTTTGTTCCTTTGCAACATGCTCACACAATCATATTGTTACAGATTTAAACAAAAGGCACTCAGATAAACCGGTGCAATGTTTTGGAGCTTGTTTGCATTTCTCTGTTGTCCATAAAACAATAGGACATAATGTCATGAGAGCCAGTGGGGTGCTGGATTTCTGGCTGTGCAACTGGTCACATCAAGTGGTCACAGTTTATAGACCCACACAGCTCTCATCTAAAGCTCATAGGTTGTTGCGCTCAGTTGTTTAATGATATTTTTCATTTCCAAACGGATACATTTCAGACTGCATCTTTGCCTCATTCTTCTGAATAAATTGGGGGGATGAGAGGTATTAGGTGTCTAGGGATCAGATCAGGGACCAGTCACAGAACTTAAATCTGCCATGAAGACAGATGGCTCAGAGAAGGCAAATTTATGCATCCACGCACAGAGACAAAAGGAGCTGGAAAATGAAATCAGCTTTGTAGCAAAAAGGATATATCTGTTTTTGAAAGGTTTGGCGGTTATTGGGGCTCTCAGGTTATCACTGTGGAAAAAACTTAAAAAAAAGTTTTTAAGGGAGACAGAATACATGAAACAATGAGCAATTGTGTTACAAAACTACTTTGTAATTTTTACATATAATATGTAATAGGTGGCAAGACGTGTAAAGTAATAACATGCTACAAGTGAGTTATTCGAAAATCAATGTCAATGTCAGGGAGGGTGTGTTGGTACCCTACCCACAAGTTTCTTTTATACATGAAAACTACAATAGGCTTAGATACACATTATTTCCCAAGTATTTAGGGCTTGACTATGTGATTTTTTAAATTTGTTTTTCAGAAACCATCATTGTATTTTTCCTATCTGAAAACATCCTAATACATGAGTCCATAATTCTGGAGGTGTCTACCTATTCGGAAATAGAGCTAGAATTTTTTAGCAACTCTGGCAGCCATGTATGTGTCTTTTAATACCCTCTAATCCTCATAAATTAAACAATTCAGACAGCTAATAGATGAGCTCTATAGAACTCATGTCAGGATCTCTGCCATGTCTGTTTTTTGGGTGCTGCTTACTGTGTTTAGCCTCTAGATGGCGTCTGGACGTGGAGGTGTCCGACAGGTGTTTTTCATCACCCTGATCACCTCAAGAGGAGGATTTAAGGAGGAGGTTGCCAGCAACTCATTACCAGAGTGTTGCCCCTTAGTGGTACAACTCCAGCCACATTACTCTTGCCTAGTCCTTGTTTTGCCTTTGCTTAATCCTACATGTTCTACCTTACAGGTGTACCTGAACCTGACCTCGCCGTCAGCTTTGAACTTCTTGGATTATTGTCTTCTGAGAAGAAGTCATTTAACCTCATGAACTCAAACCTCCGTTTGCTCCTGTGGATCTCACCGGCTGGCAGCTTCCTCTATACCTGGGATCCTCCTCAACGAACCCTGTCCACCCTCCCACGCACATAAGCTTCTACCACAATAAACTCTGGACATTCTAACTTCCTGGCAGACCTGAACTCACCATCTCCTTTCCCACGGGTAAACAATCCTCTGGGTTTTTCTCCACCTCTCCCTCTGGCGGATCATCTCTTTCTCCCCAGTAAGACTGAATCATTACTTATCATTATCTATCTCGAGTTTATCCTTGCTTACCTTTCTGCTTCATTTTTTACAGTTCATACTCCAGTTCCAAGTTCTTGCCTTGTCATTGTAAATAAAACTTCTAACCATAAAACTCAATCTCCTGAATTGCTTTCTGCATGTGGGTCAAATTTGTTAAATCCACTAGGACAATTGATACATATACAGTACTGTGCAACAGTTTTAGGTTGGTGTGAAAAAATGCTGTAAACGAAGAATGCTTTCGAAAATGGAAGTATTAATCATTTATTTTGATCAATCAACAAAATGCAGTGAATGAACAAAAGAGAAATCTAAATCAAATCAATATTTAGTGTGACCACCCTTTGCCTTCAAAACTGCATCAATTCTTCTAGGTACACTTGCACACAGGTTTTGAAGGAACTCAGCTGGAAGGTCTTTTCAAACATCTTGGAGAACTAACCACAGTTCTTCTGTGGATGTAGGCTCTCTCACATCCTTCTGCCTCTTCATGTAAACCCAGACACACTCCATGATGTTGAGATCAGTGCTCAGTGGGGGCCATACCATCACTTCCAGTAAGTCTTGTTGTTCTTTACACTGAAGATAGTGACTTTGGCTGTATGTTCGGGGTTCGCTCACTTAGCATTTTGTAAATTGATAAATATTATCATTTATATTTCTGAAAGCACTTTTTTTACAGCATTTTTCACATCTGCCTAAGATTTTTGCACAGTACTGTATATAAATCTATATATGTTAAATGGAATTTGAGATTAAAATTCATTTTATTACCAACCGTTACTCTAAATAGCTAAACCTAATGTGTGTTCCTATCCAACTAGTTTTATACAAACCTCAACCTTTACCTGTGTCTATGGCAAACACATGTAATTTCTCTAATGCACCTTATATTTTTCATTTAATTTTCTAATATGACATAAATTCTTGCTGATGTCAAAGGAAATTTAATCTCATTACAGATTGAGACTATTAATCTCATACCACTTTCAAAAACAAGGTTCTCAAGTCTGAAGGTACTCTTTATTTTCCACATACCCCACAACACCTTTGACTCGTGTCCTCTCCCATCCCACTTGCCTTGACCATCACATTCAATCTTATTTTCCAGCTCCATTTTTCCCCCCCCCCCCCCCCCCCCCCCCCACTATCGACCTTCTATTTCTTAACCTTTTACCTCCAATTTTCTTATAGCTACACCTCCTTCTCTTCCACATTGTGAGCATCTGTTATAGGCCCTTTCATAGAACCTACACCACATTAACACCCACCACCACTACCTGCAAAAAAGTAGACTAAAAGCAATATCATCATGTATAATGTCCATAGCCCAACACTCCTTTACTCATGTCATTTAGCTGATCAACAATAGGTCACAATTAGCAAGCATGTGTGATGTTCAGTCAGCTCAAATTCATAAAACAATTTATTTTTTGTCTGTTCTCACACATAAAACAGTATGAGTTGCAGCATCCTTTTTAGTGTCTAGTCACAAATACATTTCTTTGTCCCAGTTAGGGTTATAAAACTTGCATGAGAATGGATCACAGGAACTTTTGCTACATTTCAATGGCTGACAGACAAAATATGACTCTGTTGTAAGCAACTTATTTAAAGGCAAAAGGCAACATTTTAAAAAGATGCAAGCAAATGAGCACATAAAACGCAAATGGTGAAGTTGTGACATGGTTAAATAGTACAGTTTCTCAGATTAAATTAAAAACTTTTTTTTAAATGACATGATAAAATCTATAAATAATTAGCATACTGAAAAACCATGTTAGCCTCTATATAATAACTTTAAAATAGAAATATTTTTTCATTATTAGCAGTTTAAAAAACACACCTGTTTGTAAGGAGTTAAAGCAGGCAACTTGGTTACATAATGTACTACACCACCTCATTTCCCATCTGAACTGAGATCTGAACTGAAGTGGTGTATTCAATTCAGTTCAATAGAATTCAATTAAATTCAAGAATACCTCATTCATTCCAAAGGGAAATTAAATGCTGTTGTAGATCATTTTATACAGGTTTCATCAAAAAGCTGTTGTAGATGATGCTGATGGCTGTGGACACGAAGGATCTCCTGTGGCGGTCTGTGTATGTACATATATATGTGTGTGTGTGTGCATGTGTATAGTCAATTCAATCCAGTTATATACACATTAACAGAATCAAGTTGCAATCTAGATTAGAGGCTGATGTACTCTGCTTGACTTTTTAGATTGTGAAGTCAAAATACCCAACAAGTCAGTCATTTGTAATGCAGGTTTAACAGAAATTAATCTGCAAGAGTTTACATTGAAAATAGACTAACCAAAACTTCTCTGCCAATTACTAATTTGTATGTGCTTGGATTGGAGGTCTCACAAGTCACTTTTACACAAAGTTGAGCCTCTCTATACCTCTGAGTCACTGGTAAGCAAATCTCAGAGGAACTTATTTCTACTTCAACCAGTGTGCAGCTTTGAAGAGCTCTGTAGGATTCAGAGCTTCTCCAACTGCTGGCATCGCATGACTGACCGTCACAAGCTGTTGGTCCTCTTTGTTTTCACCACTCCATTCCCTGTTAATGAGCACTCTCTCCCCTCTTCTATCTTTTTGCTTTTCTATCGTTCATCTCCAAGCTCTGCTGTGAATTTTTGCCCAAAGTCCAAAACCTATCCGTCCTGACATTTATCTACCCCAACTCTCTCATTCTCTTCACATCTTACTGATTTGCCTATGTCTGTCAATGTGGCAGTGGAGCGCTTCCAATCCAGATTCAAAGCCGTCTTTTAAATGAGATGATTTTTCATTTATTATACCATCTGCCACAGTTAATATAGGCAACACAACTATTACCTCCACCCCCCACTGCAATGGCTGCTTTAAGGATTTTACCAGCAGGATGACAACTTCCAGAGCCGTGGAGTGTCTCGTGTCTGCTGTGTGAGCATGTTTTGAGCTGGTGTGAACTCCAGATTGTCTCATCTTAGTTGAGTCCCTGAAGAGAGCCCGATTCAGAAACAGAAACTCATAAATCAGCCTGTCCCTAAACTCGCGCCTTTGTTCTTCCATCTCCCTGCTCTGTCTTTTATCTCTCCATCCTCGATCCCATCGTTCCTCCTCCAGCAGAGCCTCTGAGAGGAAGCTGAAGCATCAGTGACGCAGATACATCAGGATTCCTTCTCTCTTCCTGTTCTCTAGTTACTTTGTCTGTCTCGAGAAAATATCAGACTTTTTAATTTTCTGTGATCATGACTCTTTGATTTAAAAGTGAAAATACTTCAGAGCAACTTTGCATCAACCAGAACTAGTTGATTACAGCATCAGGAAAAAACTATACATCGTTTTTAAGGTCTTTTGCAATAAAAGAGAAGACACTTTGTTTTTGAGGCGTGTTGTGCACAAGACAAACTGTACTGAATATTTTAATTCCAAGGTGAGATTCCAAATACTGAGTCAACTCTTACATCACATATATCAACACTCGGTATGTTTCCAAGTATACTAAAGAAGAAAAATGGAGACAGCAAAGGTAGGGGGAAAAGAATCCATAAATAGAACAGTTGCATCTGATGTGGCCTGGCCATAAACCTGCACTTACTTATGTGTGCACTTACTTATGTGTGTATACACAAAGCCATATGTGGTCAAAACAATCTAAAACATTTTATTTCTCCTGACTTAATGTTATGTGAAACCCAGAAGCAGAACGTATGCATTCTGTAATTTCGCTGTTCCCTATTTTCTGTTTCCCACAATGAACACGAACAACATGGCCAACAACAGCTGAATATCTATGAGACACTCACACATAGTAATGTAAAAGTGCAAGTATTTGAAATAAGGAGGGTCACATTGCGCTGACAGCATTAGGGAAAGGAAGGTCAAAAGATATTTTTCTGCTTGTTCTACTGGTCTGCTACACTGTGATGGTAAAAGCGTTTGACCAGTTGGGAATATAGTCCTGGTTTTGAAACCCCACTGGGGCCTTGCCACATGAAGTTTGCATGTGCTCCCCATGTATGCGTGGGCTTTTCTTGGGCTTCATCTTGCAGGTCTTGGTGTTGTCTTCTGTGTTGCCCCCTGATATGGACTGCCAATCCACATAGTCATCTGTCAAAGTGTTTACATTAGCTGTTTAAGCCTGCCAGAAAGGATACCCCTGGTCTAGTGATTCTGCGTTTGTCTCATTCCCAGACATAGCCACTGACCAAGTTATTACTGCCTTTACCTTTGTGTACTCTTTGTTTTCCCTGGGTCAGAGCTTCTATTTTCACCTGTACCTTTTTTTTTTTTTGGTTTCCTTCCTGTCCTCTAACCCCAGGTGCGATAGAGGGCAGTCATGCTAAGGTGGTTCTGCTGGAGGTTTCTTCCTTTTGGAATTACTGTAGAATTTTATACATTATATTATATTATATTATATTATATTATATTATATTATATTATATTATATTATATTTATATTATTATTATTTTATACAAAAATTGTACCTGTTTTTCTTTCAAACTACCTTGAGATGCCGTTTTTTTTAATTTGTGCTATAAAACAAATAAATACACTAAAAGGAAGCTCCACCTGGGTAACATTGCTAGGTTCTTTTTCTAGATTTTATATTTGTGATTGCTGAAACTATTCACCTGCAACATTATTTCAGAGTTGGAGTTCTTCAATAGTGAAACAAAATACTGCAGCTGGAAATATATACAGTTTAGTTTCGCAACATATGCTTTGCTATTACTGTTATTATTTTGCAGCTATTTAGCAGATGTTGGTTTCGCTGTTGCTACTCAATATGGAGTTCGTCATCCCAAAACAACTGGATTTCATTATTACAATGTTTTTGTTGGGCCAGTGAGATGTTTATATCTAACTACAGGAAACAGAGCTTCAGCATGAAAAAATACTAGTTTTTCTTAGGCAGAATGGAAAACTTGCAAACTGTTATCGTGTTATTATAAATTCTGTGTCTTAAATAAACAAATGGAAAGAAATGCTCAACGTGATAAAAACCTGGAGCAGGTAAGGATATTTCTTTTCGTTTTCTTTTTCAGTTTTCAATACTTAACTCAGCAGAGCCCCGGTGAAGAATGTCCCTATCTGTTTCCAGAGCTACCAGTTTAGGTGATAAAAAAAACTGCAGCTCATGCTTTGTGATATAAAGCGTTGATCAGAGGTTTACACACACTCATCCTGGAAATGGTTTCATTCATTTTGGGTTTTTAATAAGGGGTTTTAACTTTGTTGGGTGAATTGATTATAAAGCACACAAATGTAATGACGTTTCAAAACAAGAGTGTACAGTTTCAGATTTATTATGGATTTTTTCCTAATTAATAGGTTAAAATGTATTCCTACATAATGCGTGTTCTTGGGATCATTGTCCTGTTGGAACTATTGTATACGAGTTTCAACCATTTAACTTAAGAATTGAGCTGAAGTTTAACCTCTTAAGCCCGAGGGTCCCATTACAAGGGGACTTGGCCTCTTTAGTTTGTAGCTAACTCTGAGACACACACTTGTCATATGTCCAGATCTTCATCTGAGAGTCCTCTACAAAAGTATCTACTTCATTGTTATATCCACTGACCACAGCTCAAATGCCATGCAAAAAAGCACACAGATAGCCAAAATGCAACTTATGACCAATGAACTGTTTTGCAGTGTGGCATGATTCAAAGTAAACTGTTTTTCATTTTCTTTATTCACCCTTTGTCATTATAGTAAATAAAGTCAATAAAGAGTGCTGAAAAAATAAAAAAATTATATATTTTTTTGGAAAAGCTGTAGTTTTATGACCAAATATATAATGGCAACCCACATTTTGAATTTCAAGAATGAATTCAAAATTTCAATAAATGTGCCAAACTGTGCCAAAGTGTGCCAAAATGGCACAGTAGGAGTCCGCCTGGACTTGTTGTGTTGACACCAGGCTGGCTACAGATGTCACTCAGATGTTGTAGTTACAATTTATTGTGTTTATTTCCTTCTTTACAGCAAGAGTAAGAGGTTTTGTATGTAAACATCTGTTTGTTTTTTTAGGCGGAAATTATTTTGTGAGGAATTTAAAACTCATTTACTCAGGTCCAGAATAAATTACTCTCAAATTTTCACATCCAGATCATCCTCCAGGACCTTTCTGTTAGTTGATACCAAGCTTAGCAGTTTAGGGATTGTACAAGTTAAGAAATGCCTTGTAAAGTATGAGTATGCATTTTTGGGACCCTGGGGCTTAAGAGGTTAAGAATTTAAAGATGTTCCTTCTTATATACACCACTTCCTTTGTGCAATGCATCAACACCACTCGCAACAAAACACCCCGACAGCATGATGTTGCCACCAACATGTGTGACAGTTGATATAATGTTTCTAAGTTAAAAAAGCCTCACCCTGACTTCTCCAAACATCTCGTCACTGAGACCAAATAGATTCAATTTTGGGGTTCCTGGTCTGACCAGTTTTTCACCTGAAATAATTAGGTTTTTGGGGTTTTCTGTTTTTTTGTTTTGGCCAGGATAGCTTAGTCCATGACAAAACAACTGGCTTGACTGTGGGTCAAGGGGCAACCTGGTAAGGCTTTTAAACCAAATATTAGTTGGGGTGTATTTGCAGATTAAACCAGATATTTATATACATTGTATAAAAAGACACATTTTTTTTTCTTTTTTGTTGACATTTAATCAGAATTATTAGAAGCATTTCCTGTTTTAAGTCAAATAGGTTTACCAGTACTATTTTTATTTGTTCAATGCCTTAGACTTGGATTTGTTCTTGTGGATATCCTTTTACAAGTTTTTTACAATATTTTGCTCTCATTCTGGTACATTCCACCAGACTTACTGTGGCTGTGTCTGGTTTATTGGCCACCTTGCTATTACTCACCTTTATAGCTGTTCTCACAAATTATTTATAGGAACAAAATATTGATATTTTGTCCCTAACCCACATTGTAACTAAATACGTGCTTGTAGCCAATGTCCATTAAGATACACCTTTGCATAATATTTAACTTCCTGCTCATGCCTTGAGTTGAGTTATTTTGAGCAGTGCACCAGTCTCTCCTGCAGTTCCATGTCTGAGCAGATGAACATGGCACCTTCAGGCCAATTATACCCAAGGATAAATCAGACCTTAGAAACTCCAGTTTGCGTTGCAGCAGTGAAATTTCAGCAAATTGGACTAGCCTGTTACATCGGTTTTTCAGTTTCAATTTTTCACTGACTCCAGATTAGACCCTCTGTAGATTGATGACTTTAATATTCATCAAATTATGAGTAGTGGCATCCTTTAGTACCTAACACTTTACCCATTTCATATCGGCTTGGATAAACTGTTTCCACCAGGTTCTTAGAGCTGTTTGTGACATTACTTCATCTTGAAAGGCAAACCTGAGGAGTGGTTCTTAATAAATTAAGGCTATTGTATATCTTCTGAATGACTGGGGCTTGGGCAGCATGCCATAACAAGACTTGAATAGCAGGAAGTGGTCAGAGACAAGTTTAAATCATTTTAGTCATGTGTCCTATAATAACTGTATTCCTATTATTAAAGTGTTTATAGCCTGTAACAGGGTTCCTCTAGACCTGTGTAAATCATATCCTTCTTCTATCGTTATGGTCACGACAGCCATGTCTAACTGTCAGACATAAACACTGGCTCATCGCTGCGATTACAAGGGCCAGTTTCATCCTACATGCTACTCTCTTTCAGTCTCTCTGACACAGTTTCTACAGGATTCTGGTTGCTTAGTAACCAGCCGTAGTCCGAGGATTCCACAGAGAGAAAGGGAGAGAGCAGAGTTGAGGACAGGAAGGTGGAGTGTTTTGTGTCCTTTGTCTTTATTTTAGCCACTTTGTTATGATTCTTCTTTGACTGCTTTCCCTTCAGTTTCTGAAATCTAATTCCCATCCTTTCCTCCATTCCTCAACTTCAGAGCCTCCCTATCTCTTTCTCCTTCTCCTTTTCCAAACCAGTCTCACGCTCTAAATTGTCAAGGGAGAGGCAGGATAAAAAAATAGATCAACTCCCTCTCATTTCCCTTCTCCTTTTGCCTTTTTCTACGTTTCCTGCCTCTGCCTCTGCATGGCAGCTTCACCACAAACACAAATAAGATAATGCCAGTATAATCCAGTACATATGTTTTAATCTCTTCACATATAGTACTATGCTTCAATGGATCATCCTATTAATTTTAAAACGTTAAACACTGTTAACATAACTTAATCAAATCAACACAGTTTAAAGCAGTGTACAGGAAAGTTCTACCGATTGGGTTAAGTGTTTGTTTGGGGTCTCATGGCTCTCTGGGGAACTATATAGTGCTGACCGAACTGTACCATTTTACTGCTTAAGTGTGTTTTATGGATCAGTCCTGCTTCACTGATTGCTGGACTACACGGCAAACAGGGAAGTAAAATTGAAAGAAAAGGAGGATGATGAAAGATTAGAGCAGAGGACAAGATACAGATAGGTAAAATAGTGGTAATACGCTAGAAGAAATATGAGTACACAGTAAAATCTGCAGTGCCTTTATGTATTTAAAAATATATATATTATTATTTTTATTTTATTTTTTATGTTTTTGAAATAATCGGTCTTTTTTTCCTTTTCTTTCAATGGTGCCAAAATCCACTGAGGGATTAAATCAGGAAGAAAACAACATGAAAAATTTATGACAAAGTGTTGTGTGTAAAAGTATGTAGAATTTAAATTGATATACTGGCACTCTAACATCATTGAAAAGAAAAGTTAAGCTTTTATTAATAAATTATCAACAAATAAATACAATAGGTGATAACCTACATGGCTTCAGTTGGTTGCTTGTTAGCTTTGCAACATATTTTACATTCAGCTATTAGAGGATTTATGCCTAAGATAAGTCCAATTTTAATTCCATTTTGACTATACATATTAACTATATATTTGCTACTAACATTTTTAACTGTTTAAAAGTGAGGATAACTCGTAAGAATTAATAAAAGAAAACTAAAGAAAGCATCTCCAATGATGTGAATTGATGCAGCTCCAATGTTCAACTCACATAGACACCATTACATGAACCAAACCAAAAAGGTCAAAACTTACTGCTTGTATTTCTCTGCACCAGCAGATGGCCATGTGCCCTACCCTGCCTGGCAGCATATGGGCATCTGGACACATACCAAGTCATGAGTACCAAGCACACACTTAGAGATATTTTTACACTGAACAACTACAAATACTAGTGATGCTGCTTAATACATGAATTTTGCAAAAAAAACTGCAATGTATGCATCCATTAAGAGCCGATCCAATAGAGGCACCCAAGCCATCAGCTTCTATTAAACACCCCAAATGAGTATGCATTTCGGAACCTTCTGTTGTATCTCTCCGTGAACTGTTATGTATAGTGTGTGTACGTATATGCAAACCTTCCATGTTATTCTGTGTGTCTGTATATGTCTGTGGGGTATGCAGACTAGAGTGTAGCCATGCATGAACAGTTAATCTTGGCAGCTTTCTCTATGAGCTCACCTGATTCACTTGCACAGATTGCCCTCTAAACACCGGCCACATTCTCAGGTTACTATTATATAAGTACCGCCTCAAGCCTTTTATCTCGCTTCAATGTTGCATTAGAGCAGAAGACACTAATTGTTGAACATTTTATATGAAAAGTGAAACTAATTTGAGCCACGCTTGCCATCTAGCCAGGGAGGAAAATAATTAGAGAATAAAGAGCATAAATCTAATGCATTGTTAAGCAAATTAATATTCAATAGTTTGGTCAAGGAATTGTTTTAATTTAATTTTCTGCCTGGTTCAATTTCAATTTCACTCTATTATGTAACGTGGCATTTCATACTCCATGTGCTTTGATTAAATATTGCATTTGGAAATGCAAATAAGAGACAGCTTAATTGAAATCCTGGCTTTCTTTAGGTGGAAGGTGAAGACATTTGAAAAGAAGAAATTGCATACAGCTTAAAAGTGCTTTTAGGATTGTGGTAAGGCCAGGATTTCCTTCCTCATGTTTCAAATCAGTCTGTTAAATAACCCTAGCGGGATTCCCTCAACAGGTATTAAAGTGAAAGCACTAAGCAGTTTCTCCAAATGCATGTTACATTACTCAAGACTGCCACTTTCAATAGGATGAAATTAGGCTGCAAGTGGTAGCATATGTAGCATAGTTCAGTCAACCATCTGCTGCATTTTACAACTAAGTTTTACAACACATTACGCTAGTAGTGGTCTACTTAGTGTTGCTTTTGCACTCTTTGTTCCTTCAATTGCAGCACTCGCGTGCATACTGTTGGTTTGGAGGGATTTCATCTTTTAGGGTATGATATCTGCAACAAATGCAACTGCACCAACTGACCTGGGTGCTGCCATGGTGAATAAGATCTGATTATGTGTCTTTACCACATTATGAAAGCAACAACCATGGTGTGCTCACTGATACATCTGTCTACATGTTTTCTGCTCTGAACTTGTCTACCATTGTTGGCTGGTGCTGCTGTTCTAAAACAGATTTGGGTACCATATTTTTACTGCTTTGCTGTTAATGGAACAATTTAATCACTTTAAAATGTATTGGTGATGTCATATTGGCCCATAATGTGCAATAACATTAAAATAAGCACCAGAACCCCCTTGCCCTTTTGTACGGTTATACAGGTATAAAGGTCGCAAATGGGCAAACTGACCCAGAGCAGACGGTTTGTAGTTGGCTGCCCTCGAGTTTTTCACGCTTCAGATGGAGTGTTTGCAGTAAAAATTGTGGTTTACTTTTGGTGAAAATGAGAAGGACAAAAAGTGAGCAGTGGCTGGTAGGATAGGGTATGGGGAATTTGTTGTGATCAGCCCACAATGTTCAGTGCACAAACACATCGACATTTAGGAATTTTGTGTGGACGACTGATGGGATGCACAGAGGTATTACCACCCATTGTTGTAGTCAACTATGGCACAGCACTGATGTTGCACTGTGCATGAGCCTACAGGGGTGTAACCTTATATATGGTGCATGTTGGTCAGTTGACATGTCTCATTAAGGGCTCTGGGTTACTCTATGCCCTATCCTGGTAATTTATCCGTCCACATATGGACATCACTGTGCAAAGACCAACTGATGATTCTATCTGTGTCTGTGTGTTCACTTCCACACCTTCTCCTCTCCTCCTCAATAACATGTGGAAGTTACAGTTCTTTGGGCATAATGGAGCCCTTTAATCGTTCTGAAAAGATTGTTATTCAAAAGGATGACATTATCTTACCCCTATTTTTCTATCAGGCGCTTCTCTTTTTAATTTAGGAACAGAGCGCTTCACTTTTGTAGTGAAGCTGGAGGGTCTGCAGTCATTAGTGAATGACTAGGGGGCAGAGACTGAGAATGAAAGAGGCAATAATAGAAAGACCAACTAGAACAAGATGCAGCAGATTCATGGGATACCTTCAAGACAGTAATGATAACAGCAAGGAAGGAGCTTTCAAACTTTTCCATTTCAGGCTAAAACAAATATAAACAAACAAACAAAACTATACACACAACATCCAACAAATACCGACAGATTGGTGAATGTCATGTGTTCCTGCTCCCTTTCATTGAAAACCTAAATCAGTGGAACTCATTTGCAGCTACTTCCTTCCTGAGGGCTACTTCAAATCACTTCTGCTACATAAATGCAGGCTAAGAGTGGCAGGACAAAAAATGTAACGAAAAAAATCTGGCATAGCAAGCACTGCAATTCCAGAGAAAGAGCAAATTACATGGTTTCAGTACTTTCATTGACATTTTATAAATCTGAACAGAAACATTTACATTTCTGCAAGGTCTCAAATACTGCTTCCAAATACTGTGAGAGTAAAGGTAGAAAAAATTACTGTTTAGTGTGGTTAATAGTGCCCAGGAGGAAACTGGAGAATGTAGCTGGTGCTGTAATTGGTTTTTATTAGGAGCAATTAATCCAATTGAAGCAATTAGAGCGGGTACTTCAATTTTCCCCCTTGGCTCAAGGTTCTCTGATTCTGATCTGCAGTGACCTGTACAATGAGAGAAGTGGTTTCAAGGATGGAGTGGATGATGGTGGAACGTTGTGTTTATCGGATTTTGCTTTAGCTTACAATGAAAATGCAAATGCTTTGCTATAAACCTGCTTTGCTTTCAACAACCTTTTTTGTCTGAAGAACAAGCCAAATTAATCTAAAATGACTTTTTTAAGGAGAATGTAAACAAAGTTGTTAAAATGTATGGTAGAGGGTGTGCATTGCAAGTCTGGCAGCTGTGCAACCATAACATAGCTCCAATAATGTTTTCATTTCACACCATCTGCACCAACCAAAAACCTTAAAACAACGTGATTTTGTTAACAAATTCAGCTAATTCCAATAGCGTCAACACACTGACACTATTGTCAAACAAATTACAAATACTGAAGAATTACTTGTCTTGTTTATCCTTTCATATGTTAGCCACCAGTAATAATAACTGAGCAATACAAACAACACACATAATTTTTAAGTATGTCTTCCATTCATTCATTCGTCTTCTATACCGCTTATTCCATAGTGGCTCACAGGAGAGCTGGCGCCTATCTCCAGCAGTGTATGGGGAGAGGCAGGGTACACCCTGGACAGGACACCAGTCCATCGCAGGGCAACACAGAGACACACAGGACAAACAACCACGCACACACTCATTCACACCTAAGGGCAATTTAGAGAGACCAATTAACCTAACAGTCATGTTTTTGGACTGTCGCAGGAAGCCGGAGTACCCAGTGAGAACCCACGCATGCACGGGGAGAACATGCAAACTCCATGCAGAAAGACCCCTGGACAGGAGTCGAACCCAGGACCTTCTTGCTGCAAGGCAACAATGCTACCAAATGCACCACTGTATGTATGTCTTCCAATTACTGCTAATGTCTATGGTGAAATTAATGTAATTGAAATAAAACTATACATTTATGAGTTAACAAATGTCTTAAATAGCTGACAGTTAGGTATTAATTAGTTCATGTTAGTCAATGCTAATTTATCAGTTGGTGAGTAAAGAATCCTGTGATCTAATTCTATGAAACAACAAATATTTTAGTGCTTTGGAGTAAATGTCATATAATTATTCCTAACCTGTTTTTCCTGTTTAACAGCTTATGATTAATTAATAACTACAGTCGTTAATGGTGAACATGAGAATTAAATAGGCAAGTATAATAGGAGAGTTAAATTCATGCAGCCATTACTCTGAAGATGAAAATGACAGCAGCTCTGAAGAAATAATTACAACTAGCACAATAAAAACACGATGTGATAAAACAAAATCTGAAAGTGTTAGTGATGTTTTTAAGTTTCTAGACTAAAATGAAACAGACTCAATTACTTCCAAAAGTCTCCATAACCTTAAACTTTTCCAAATTTTGTCATGTTATAACCAAATAAATGTAAATGTATTAATTGATATTTTATGTAATAATTAAAGTAGAGCATAATCGTGGAAAAAAAAGTTGTTGTAGCTCATTCTTCAAAGAGCCGTTGTAGATGCTGATTGCTGTGGGCAGGAAGGATCTCCTGTAGCGCTCTGTCTTACAGCACATCTGAAGAAGCCTCTGACTGAAGACACTCTGTTGTTGTAGGACAATCTTATGAAGATGCTCAGCATTATCCATAATGTTCTTCATTTTGTGAGGAATCCTTCTTTGCACAATGATCTCCAGAGGTTCCAGAGGAGTCCCCAGAACAAAGCCAGCTTTCTTTATCAGCTTGTTGATTTTTTTAAGTCCCTGGCTCTGATGCTGCTACCCCAGCAGATGATGGCAGAAGAGATCTCACTCTCCACAACAGACTTATAGAAGATATGCAGCATCTTGCTGTGAACACTGAAGGACCTAAGCTTCCTCAAGAAGTACAGTCTGCTCTGTCCCTTCTTGTAGACGGCTTCACAGTTGCATCTCCACTCCAGTCTGTTGTCCAGGTGAACACTAAGGTATTTATATTCCTCCACCACCTCCACCTCTTCTCCTCTGATGGAAATAGTTTTTGACTTATTCCTGTTCCTCTGAAAGTCTCCTTTGTTTTATTCACGTTCAAGATGAGATGATTGTTTCCACACCATGCCACAAAGCGGTCCACCACCTTCCTGTACTCATCTTCTTGTCCATCTCTGATCCACCCCAGAACTGCAGAATCATCCGAGTATTTCTGCAGATGACAGGAGTCTGTCTTGTACTGGAAGTCTGTGGTGTACAGAGTGAAGAGGAATGGTGAGAGTACCGTCCCCTGTTGTGCTCCTGTGCTGCTGACTACCTGGTTAGACGCATAACCCTTCAGTCTCACAAACTGTGTTCTGTTTGTCAGGTAGTCTTTGATCCAGGAGATTGATGAGGCCTCCACCTGAGTCAACTGGAGTTTCTGACAAAGCAAATCAGGTTGAATTGTGTTAAATGTTCTGGAGAAATCAAAGAACCTGATCCTCACAGTGCTGCTGGCTTTGTCCAGATGACAGTGGGTTTGTTGAACCAGGTGTATGATGGCATCTGCAACTCCAAGTCCACAGTGATAAGCAAACTGAAGGGGGTCCTGATAGTTTATTGTTTGGTTACTCAGGTGGGCCAACAGGAGTCTCTCTAGGACCTTCATGATGTGGGATGTCAGGGTAACAGCTCTATAGTCATTGAGGACTGACGGGTGAGTTTTCTTTGGTACCGTAACAAGACAGGAGGTCTTCCACAACACTGGAACCTTCTTCTGGGCCAGGCTAAGATTGAAGAGGTGCTGCAGAATCCCACAGAACTGCTCTGCACAGCCCTTCAGGACTCTAGAGCTGACACCATCTGGACCTGCAGTCTTATTCCGATTCAGTCTCTCCAGTTGCATCTTCATCTGACTTCTTGAGACACACAGGTGGAAGGTGGAGGCAAAGGGAGCATCAGCATCTTCTGATTTGGTTGAAGGCAAACATGTAGAAGCAGAAGGGTAAATGGCTGAGGTCGAAGATAAAACATTTCAGGTGTGACAGAAAAGCTGTGGGTCAAAGGAGTGTGGGATGTCTGTTTGGCTTTGAGCAGGAGAGGAGGATGCTGAGCTTGTTTCTGAACTGGATCTATTGAAGAATGTGTTTAGTTCATTGGCTCTGTCCAGACATCCATCGGTCTGATCATCCTTCTGCTTGAAGCCTGCTATCTTCTTCATTCCTGACCACATATCTCTGATATTGTTTTACTGGAGCTTGCTCTCCAGCTTCTTGTACACCTCCTTGCTGTCTCTTATCTTGACTTTAAGTTGCTTCTTTATACTCCTCAATAGTTGCCTGTCTCCCTCTCTGAAGGCTTTTTTTTTGTTAAGCAGGTCCTTTAGGTCACTGGTGATCCAGGGTTTGTTATTGGGGAAGCATCTCAGGGTTCTGGTGGGGATGATGTTATCCACACAGATATTTATAAAGTTGATGACACACTCAGTCATGGCATTGATGACCTCTCCAAGTTGCTGGCACAGTATGTCCCAGTCTGTAGCCTCAAAGCAACCTCGCAGGGCTTCTTCAGCTTTCTGTGACCATTTTCTCACAGTCCTCTTTATTACAGATTGTCTCTGAACAAGGGGCTTATATTTCGAGCAGAGAAAAACAAGATTGTGATATGATTTGCCTAGAGGAGGTCTTGCTGTAGAGATGTATGAGTTCTTGACATTTGCATATAACAAATCCAACATTTTGTTTTCTCTGGTAGAGCAGCTGACAAACTGTTGAAACTTCATGTCTTTCGGCTGAGTCTACCAGTTTGCACATCTAGAAATTTTGGCCCATTCTTCTGCAATTTTGGCCAATTCTCTATAGTTTTTGCATATTATCTGTAAAGAGCAATTTTCAAATTGTGCAACATATTGTAAGTTGGATTTAGACAACAAATTTTCAGGGCCATTCTAACACATCAATATGTTTTTATATGCTTTTATATAAAGGTCAACGTCCTCTCCATAGGCAAGTCTTTTGTAGCCTCTAACATGTTCTCCCACAGCACTTTTTTCAGTTCTTTACCCCAATGTGTTCCCTTCACGGATTGTGGCAAACAGCACACTGCCTGCTTATGGGTTTTTATCAACGATGGCTTTCTTCTTGCCACTCTTCCCTAGGTTTTAGAACCTAAGCCTGCTTTAAACTTCTCCTCAAATTTTCCTGACCTGTCTGAAGTGTTCCTTGATCCTATTGATGCTGTTTGTTTGTTCTCTAACACACCTCTAGGGAAGAACAATTCGATTTACACTGAGGTTAATTTACACACTATTGAACAGTGTCCACTAATTAGGTAACATCAGAACCCAAATGGTTGTACTGGATTTTGGTGAGGGATATTCATGCCAAACTAAAAACATTGAAAACCATGTAGAGTTTTTCCTCCACTTTTCAGTTATGCATAAAAATAGACTAGTTGTAATGACAAAATGTGAAAAAATTTAAGACCTATAGATATTTTAGCAAGGCACTGTGCTTACAAAAAGCAAGCATTTTGCTACTTTATGAGGCGAGAAATAGTGGAAACAATGATTTAATGATTTTTGTGATAGAGCTAATTAATAGATTTCAGATTCTGGTTTGGTCAGTAGAGCAACCCCTTGGATCTACAGGTATCAGTAGTCTTTTTTTCATTTTCTGTTTAATGCATGTTGGCTCAAAGAGGACTTCATTAGAGCTAAATGACTTTAGTAACTGACAGAATAAACACCTTGGCTCAACTCTGTCATTGTTGGTTGCTAACACAGCAAGTGACATTTGTAGAAAATGTTCTGTGACAACAGCATGGTTGGCTAGCTTGACATTTTTTCAATCCTGAATCCCACTGACAATTCTGGCACTGCAACTACCATAACAACTAGGTGATTCCCAACAGAGACCTCATCACCTATTCCCCTTTAAAAATAAGCAGCCAATCGGTCCTCCTTTTAACAGGACTATGTAAACAGGAAATATCTAGTGACATTTAAACACTATCATAATGGCCGGGGGTCATTCTGTCACTCCCAAAGATGCTGAATTAACTGGTTGCTTCAAATGGCAACCCAATCAGCTCCACTGCAACTTGGTAAATGACTAACAGCATTAGTATTTTGCAAAATGTGGCCAAAAGTAAAAGTGTAGCATTTGTAAGGACAGACAGTTTTTTGTTACACAACTTTAGTGTAATCAAGAATTACTTAATATGTGGTACAAGCAGTGAACTGAACAAGAGCTAAAAAAAACAACAAATTTTGATCAACATTTTTTTTTTTTTTTTTTTATTTTTCCCGTTTTTTTTTTTTTTTTTTAATTTTTTATTTTTTTTTTTTCAAACCCTTTTTTTTTAAATTTTTTTTTTTTTTACTTTTTTTTTTTGCCTTTTTTAATTTTTTTTTGGAAAGAAAAATGTCTTTAATTTGCGTTTAACAGAAATGGAGACAAAGTGTCTCACTGGGCCAGAGATGTTGTACCTTTTTTATGGCACATCTACAAGAAAGCAGGCATGCCACATTTTTCTATATCATGTTATTTGTCTAGACAGATGCAAAAAAAGAAGTGTTGCACAATGTTCACATCGAAGAGATTCTCTCAGAAAGAAAATAAAAAGGAAATTACTGTAATGTTAAACAAAACAGAGACAGAAATTTACAGATGTAAGCAGAAAATGGTTTAGCTAATAAACACTAATGTTAGGGAGACTTCTGCGTTCTTAGAACACCATGATGCATCAATGATTGAAGAAAAGACATGCAGCTGCAATGGTATTTTAAAAAATTAATCTATCGCGCTGACCTTTATTATCAGAGAAAAAAGTGTTGCAGTGAATCAACTGTACTAAAAGTTCAGGGGTACACATTGTTCAGTAAACAAAGTACAGTTGTATTTAATGTAGCCTTAGAAACAGCTAACAACATGAGATGCACCTTGAACAGGTTTTGCAGCTCGCCATGACAACTGGTTCACTTCAGGATGGAGGATGTCTGGTTTTATTTCTCACAGGAAGTACATGTGTTAATATTAACTTGTGCACATCCAGATGGTAGATAGAATTTCAGGAAATTTGATTTTTTTTTTACATATATAAGATGAATCATGTGCAATGTGAGTCGTTATTCTGAGGGAACATTCTGTATGCATCTTGATAAACGCATAAAACACACCTCAATATACTGTATTGCATATTAACAACCAGACTTTCAGGCCTACTTAAAATTACCATGGAAACAGAGCTTGCATGGACCGCAATGAACCAAAAGCAAAAGGCATCAGGGGATAAATCTTCTCTATTTTGTTTCTGTTTTTTTTTCCAACATTGAATTTGTTCATCCTTGCTATGGGAATTTGATATAGAGTGATATTTTTAGTTAGTATGTTATGAAATATTTACTGTGTGCACAAAATTGTGCAGTCTTATATCTACAAATCTTGGTTGTATTCTTGTTTTGTGGCACATTAACAGTTACAGTAATAGTCATTCAAGGGGTATTACTTTCTTTTGTTTAACCGCAGGTTCGTTAATTGCGGCTTTTCATGTAAGAGCTGCTTATTATTCGCATTAACAGAAAAGGAAAATGTTGTAATTAGGATTTTTTTTAATTCTCTTTACACCATTTATACACATGCACTTACAAGCCTTTACTCTATTAGCTACCTACACTACACCAGTCAAATACGCAAGCTACAGTTGTGTAAGACAATATAAATGGTATGTATTTGTAAATATCTACAGTATTTTTCTCTCTCACCTCTCTAAATTCATTTGTCCAACTCTAAACAATTTCATGTGTTTCTCCATCATCCCAAGCCTTACTCTCTCCTTCCTTTGGTTTTCACTCAAATCTCAGAGCCAAACAGGGGGTTTCTTTCCCCTGGGAGAGGTTGCACAGTGAAGCTCTAGAACAGTAAATAGAAAGGGACAATGCTTTTATTACTTATTCCAACACTATTTCTCTCAGTTCTACATGTGCATCATCACAAAGTTGGTAACACTGTTGCCTTGCAGCAAGAAGGTCCTGGGTTTGACTCCCGGCCGGGGGGTCATATTGCATGGAGTTTGCATGTTCTCCCTGTGCATGCGTGAGGTTCTCTCTCGGTACTTCGGCTTCCTCCCACATTCCAAAAACATGAATGCTAGGTTAATTGGTTTCTCTAAATTGCCCTTAGGTGTGAATGAGTGCATGCACGGTTGTTTTTCCTATGTGTGTGGTGTGTGTGTGTTGTATGTTTTTGGTGTGGTGTGTTGTGTGTGTGGGTGTGTTGGTTTTGTGTTGCCCAGCAATGGACTGGCGACCTGTTCAGGGTGTACCCTGCCTCTCGCCAATAGACTGCTGGAGATAGGCACGAGCTTCCCCGCGACTCACTATGTAAAAGCAGTAGAAAATGACTGAATGATGACTGACTGACAAATGGGGAAGAAATATATTATCTGCTAGAAAATTTGTATTTTCTTTCTATGTTTCCCTCGTCACTGTCAGTTAAACTGGTTATTATTAGGTAATGATTAGTAAACCAATAATATGTGTGTGTTTATTTGTTTCAGTCATGATTTATTTTATTTTAACTTGATCATTATTAAATGATTGATTTCTGATAATGTTAGGGTAACCAGTTAATGATGATGAGGTAATAATTATTTAGTGGTGACTTAATAGCTTTTGGAAAACTCCTAATCACGACTTGTGTAATACCTAATATTTATTTAAAGACAAACTAACAGCCCCTGCAACTACTGACTAATGATTAACTGATGTTAATAACAAATGTCTTAAATAGCTGACAGTTAGGTTCATGTCAGTTAATGCTAATTTATCAGTTGATGAATAAAGAATCATCTGATCTAATTCTGTGAAACAACAAATATTTTAGTGTTTTGGAGTAAATGTCATACAATCATTCCTCACCTTTTTTTCTTGTTTAACAGCTTATGATTAAGTAATAACTACAGTAGTTAATGGTGAACAGTTAGTTGATGTTAAACTCCTGATCATATTGTGTGGAATAGCTAAAGATCAAGCAATGTGATTTTGTAATTTAACCATTAAACCAGTTTCAGTAAAGACTAATTATTTGTCACTAAACAGTTAGCTATTTGAAAATATTTGAACATTAGCTAATTATTAGGTCACATTAAGTTAATAGTAGGCCACTGGTTAAATATTATAGTACAAAAAAGTGAGTTCACAGTTTATGTATTCTGAGTTACTAAGCAAATGCTATCAGATGTCACGGTAAACCTCAATAGAAAGAAATGACTCATGAAATTGTAATTTAAAGGCTGTCAGAATAGCTGAATAATATAATTTATTTGACACTAATTTGCCAACATGTTGTATACCAGAACCTCTAATCAAAAGCCTCAGAAAGTAACAACCACAATGCTACTTTAATTATAGTACCTGTTAAAATGATCATGTTGGCAGTTTAGCTCAGGAAGATTGTACACCAGAGTGTGCAGGATTCAGCACTGAAATCCCAGAGGACATATTTTTCCCATTTCTTGGCAATCTTGGCTATATGCTTAAGTCTTTTATATATTTTGCAAAAAAAAAGTGGTAATTGGGATGCTATCGATGAGGTATAATCTGTTCAAATACCTTTATTTGCTGAGAAGTAATGGCTAATTAATGGTCACTTGAAAATTAGTTACTGCCTACCTCTTGATCAAAAAGCTATATTGAAATAACTAATATGTAATAGTCATTGATCCTGCAAGGGGAAAATATGATGAAATCAGTACTGGTTAATGATGAAACCCAGATCACATTTGAGCAGAAGCTAATGATTATGTAATGATTACCTTATAGTCACTTGAGCATGAGTTAATTTTGATTACATTTAAATACATACTAATTAGTAATGATAAATAATACGTATCAATGATCAGTTACAGGTAATATAAGGAAGGCATGAATTAGGGACCTTTTGCTAATAATCTGCCACTTTATGAGTAACACATGATCACATATAAAATAGATAATAATTATGTAAAATGTTAACGACTGACCTGTAACTTCTTCTAGCTAATCGCTTAGTTATTAAACACAGTGTAATCACAAGCTTTTCAGTAGTTAATGGTTACCTAGAGATTAATTATATCTGCTTTGCACACTTCCTTCAACATTAAAAAAGGACAAGTGGTGATGAATTTCTGTAACAAATACAGAAACTAGAAGAAGGGTGCAGCAAATGGTTCTTAGAACAAATTGATTTACATCACCACATCATTTATTTTTAAAGGGAAACCAAATCAATACCTGTAGAAAATTGTGAAACACCAAATCAGTGTCACAATGTTCACACCCACACACACACACCATAATGTTAATTCAGATTCAAATTGTCTCCCGAATACATACTTTTCCAATTTCTTACACTACAGTCAGAAATGCTTATGACAGCATCACCACCTAGAGTGTCACCTTAGTAACACTTAGCATTCTAGTAATTGCTAAAAATTCAACCCTCCCTTATTTCTTTATTTAACTTGGAGCACCAAAAAGACAATTTCTTTTTTTTAATAGTAAACGGCCATTACTTACAAAAATTACTTTTCATCTGCAATGATCGATGTAATCGGGACATAAAAAACAATCTAAGCAAATTAGTCCACAGACAAAGCTATTGGTAAAAACTTGGAAGAGCACGGGGATAATGATTAAACATACTTACAGAAATGTTTTTGGAAAAGCTTTAATAACAACTTCAAGATGCATGTTATATGGAGAAACTAGTTACATGCATCGCTCCAGGTGATTTTGATCCATTCTTCCATACAAACTGTTGGGTCGAGCCATGGATAACAACATTTAAAGGCCAGTTTGATCTTTTCTGGAATTTTCAAAAATAAATTACAGTAACATACTCCTAACTCAGCCCAGGAACAGAAGGACAGCGGACTTCCCGTGATGTCACTGTTTGAATAAAAACCCTGCGTTCCAACAAACAGACCTCTTCCACACGGGTCTCCAGCGGAGCTGGAAGGAGAGACAGCTAATGTCTCCTCCTGGTAAGCAGACAGAACTCTTTAAACTGGATCCAGAGTAACTACAATCATATGCAACAAAGTTAAGTAATGATTTGCTGTTTGAGTATCTGGCATTCATTCATATAAAGGGTGTAATAAGACAAGCCTGACTTGGCTTTTCTTCTGAGGCCTCCAGAAGTGGCCCCAATCGAAGCAGATTTCCCCACGGCCTGGAAAAGAAGGCTGGGACCGCATCGCATGCCTTCCTTCGTGCACATCCAGGTAGCAAGAGCTACCCCGCCGCATCGCATCCACTCATGGACCCAAACATGCCTTTGTCTTACGGTTCGGCTGGTCCAGCTAAAGACCCTTCCCCACAGCTACGGAGGTTAGCTGCAAGTTAACCCTTTGTTTACCCACGCATGGATGTTTCCTCAAGGCGCTGGACAACTTCTCTTCAGCATGGTTCACAAAAGAGGTAGTGTTTGGGCAGAGAAGATTTAGAGTTAAAACATCAAAATAATCTAAATAATGTTCCTTTAATGATGTTTGTTTTGTTTGTGTTGAGAAACTCAGCTATTGATGTGTTCTGTGTTGTGTTTTTAAAGTTGAGACAAACTTTATTTAAAGGGTGGTTTTTAAACACAGAAAATCGGCCATAACGCGCCTTCCATGCTTATGCATTTTAACCCTTTTCTGGTAACCAGCTATAAGCTTCTTTTGTTAGCTCCAACCGATAACGGCTAAGAACACTGCTCGTCCACTTTATGAGTGAGCTTAAGATCATTTACCCAGAAAGGTTGTTATTTTCCAATCTAGGAAGTAATATTTCCTTAAATATTATTTTACTAAACATGATAAGTAATTAAACACCATTAAGACTCATTTATCCAGAAAGGTTTGGTTCTTATTCAAAATAGTATTTGTTTAAATATTATTTTAATATTTCCTTAATATTTCTTTAAATATTATCTTAATAAATAAAGGCAGCTAATTAAACAATTGAGAATTGATCATCCAGAAGGTTGTTTTTATTCAGCAAATCATTCTTAAAAATGTTATTTTATTATTAAAAAAAACAGGCACTCACAGTCACAGTCACCCACTCCCACCCTCATCCACACACATAAAATCACTCGCTCCCAACGTAAAGACAAACAACAATGGACGTCCTACACTCACTCACACTCACCATGCATACTTTATACTCCAAGGTCCGGGCGCCGGCAGCCCCTAGGGGCAACCAGCCCACGGACCGAGGGTGGTCCCCCCCCCTTTCCTCCCGGGGCGAGACAGGCAGACAGGCCCAGACCCGGGTGGTCTCGGCCCGGCCCCCGCCCAGAACCCAGTCCCCACCAACCCCTTTACAAAAGAGGGGTCCACACGGCCCAAGCCAGCCCGCCAACCAGAGCCGCCCCAGGACGGAGCAGTCCCGACCCCCCAACGAGCTCCGATCCCGACCCCAGAGTCTCCCACCCCCATGAACCCCAACATGAAACCCCCCCAAAAGGGCCACCCCAACAGGGACACCGATATCGAACACAACGTCCCCGAAACCCAAACGCCACGAACCCCCCCCAACCCCCCCAAGGGGCACACCCCAAGGTGATCTCTATACCGAGAGGCCGATGAGGTCACACCCACCCAGCGCAAGCTCTAAACCCCAGCCTCGCCCTGAGCACCCCCCCCGCATCCCCGCTCCCCCACCACACAGTGCGCCCAAACAGCAAGCAAGGGCCCCCGCAACACCACCCCACCCACTGGCGCAACAGGGCAGACCCCACCGAGCACCGCACCCACAACAGGATCCCCGACCCCGCAGCATGACGGGACAGCCTCACCCACCCGATCTCCGGGGTCAGTTCCCCCCCACGCCCCCAAAAATGCCCCACTCAGCCAAAAAAACATTTCCCGCCAAATTCCTGCCACTGCAACTGCCCAGGGAGAAACACTATCCAGCTCAGCTCCACCATTGCCAGCCGCCCATCCAAACGCGGCGACTCCATATCCCCGAAGTGGATACAAACCCCTCCACCCCAACCCCCTGCAGCCCCCCCAACGACACCCCCCCACCCCCCGCCCCCATGCCCCCCCCTCACACATGTCAGCCAGCAGGAGCCCACCACCAAGCCCGCCAATCCCCCCAGACAGCGCCAGCAGCCCCAGCCCACGAGTCCACGAGAGGGATACATGCACTACCGGGGGACCTGGGGCCATACAGGCCAACCGCTCCAAACCCAAACACAGCCCACCAGCCGCCCCGGGGCGTCACAAGACGCGCTCCGGCAAATGCAGCCCGGCGCCCCAACCATGGGGCCAGAACCACAGAAGCAGTGGGAAGAAGGCCACGGCCGCACCAGTTTCCCGGGCACCCCGGGCCAACCCCACCCCCAAACCCCGGGAGTGCCCCAGCCCGCCGGGCCACCCGCACCCCCCATGGCGACCCACGGCCCACCAAGTAGTCCAGCCGGCCAGCCCCTCCATCCGAGCGGGGCCACATCCCAATCAATGCCGGCTAAGCCCCCTCCGGGGCCGGGACCCCCCCCAGCGGCAGACCAGGGCCCAAAAACCAGGGGCCGAGATCCAAAGGGAACCCAAGCGATCCCGAGAGAGAGAGCCGAAACGCCAGCCCCAGCAGCAGACAAACCCCGAGACCTGACCCCCAAACCCAGCCCCCAAGACCCCACTAGAGGGCCCTTCCCTCTCCCGGCCCCCACCACAGATGGGAAGTAGCGAACGGGGGTGTAAAAGGGCCCCCAAGCCTGCCTCCACCAGCTCAAATGTGGTGTTGATGCGTGTTGTTGTATTGTGCGTTTAAAAAAAAACGGTGGGGAAGAGGGTCTGCCCCCCCCGCACTCTGAACCCTCATGTCTAAATGCAATTAAACCCTTAGAGGTGAGCGCAGACACCAGAGGTTAGGATACGAGGATATCCTCCCTCTTGATGCCCCTGGAGTGCGGCCACCCCCAAGGCCCCTACATGTGAATGTCGTGAAAATGTTATAAGTGAGAGTGTCTAAGTTGTACAGTAAAATTGGGGAACAGGCTGCCATGGGACCGCAGAGATGGAAAACCCTTGCGGCACTCCAATGGTGCACCTGCACCCCAAGGCCCTCCATGAGTGGAGGGCATGTCAAACTTTCAAAACCGTCAAACTGACGGCTCTGGGAGTTCTAGTGTTAATAATGTCAGAGCTTGACTCATCTCTTTCAATTTTGTCCTAAAACCTCCGCCTTATTGGGCTGGTATTCACAGGACAACCCTTAACAGACCGAAATATTATTTAATGAAATATTAAAGTATTAATATTAAATATTAAATAATATATTCATATTAATAATCACAACAAAACTTTCTTCAAATATTGAAGGTTCTAGAGGTTCTTTCAATGCACTCTGACATTCAGTTCTTTCCAAATATTTTTAATAGGATACAATCTGTTAAAAGGTTATCAAACCTGACTTGGGAGCTGAGGTTCCTTGCTGTGTGTTGGCTTCTATTACCTTGCTTGAAAATCCACACTAGTTTTAGCTTCAGATTCTTAACAAGAGTTTCTAGGTAAATGTCTCCATTCATCCTTGCTTCAGTTATAATAAGTGTACCATTAAAATATGGTGTAAGATAGTCCACACCATGATGTTTCTATCTACATAATTTGCTTTTGGCATAGGAATTTTGGGGTTGATGTGCATAAACTGTGCTTTTAACCGATTGCACCACTCTGTGCAATACTTTGCCAATGAGAAACATTTTTATAGTTTAATCAGCTAATGTCAGCTAACAGCTGATACTGATTTGCACTTAACAGCAGAAATACTTTCTAAATACTGACAAATTCCAGTTGGTTTCTTGGCTTTCTCTGTCTTTTTTCAGGTCCCTTACTTCATGTGTCCAATACTTTTTACTGTACCATTCCACTTCATTACATATAACCTAATTTATGGATTAATATGCTTAAATGTTTTTGGTATGTGAGGATTATAGGTCTGTTACCCACATCAGTTGCAAATTTCAAGTCAATAGAAATATCAGAAATCTTGTGTCTGCATGTTGTTGAGAGCCAGAGCATCGGTATCTGTATCTGTTTGATAGGAGCCAAGCGCAAACGTACACAGTGTTTTATCTTGACTAAGAGCCAGGTAAATGTCATTGATTTTGTGATCATTGTGTCTCAACTTGCAGTTTCCATGGAAACAGATAACGTATGTACAGTAGCCGCTCTATTTCTGTGAATGAGCTATACCATGATGTTCAAATTGGTGTGGGTGGGCAGAAGTCTCTTCACTGTGTAAGACTAAGGTCTGTCTGCATAATGCTGTTTTTTTAGACAACAACCACATCTTCCATTCCAAGCCAAATGTTTTGCATTTGATCCAAAATAAAAAGAATCCAAACTGAACACTGAACATATGGTATATTGCAGTATTTCAATATATGTCATACTGTAAGATACTGAAGAAAGGCTGACACTGTAACGTGGATACTATATATTTCACAGTGAGCACAATCCAACACACAGATGCACTAATTTAGATGCCTCATGTGACCATGTTGTAGTGTCATGTAGGTGTAAGACAACATAACAAATAACGGCCTAATACAAACACATTTACTGTTTGGGCAGCTAATTAATTTATGGCAGTGATATACACTACTCAAAAAAATAAAGGGAACACTCAAATAACACATCCTAGATCTGAATGAATGAAATTCTCAATGAATACTTTGTTCTGTACAAAGTTGAATGTGCTGACAACAAAATCACACAAAAATCATCAATGGAAATCAAATTTATTAACCAATGGAGGCCTGGATTTGGAGTACCACACAAAATTAAAGTGGAAAAACACACTACAGGCTGGTCCAACTTTGATGTAATGTCCTTAAAACAAGTCAAAATGAGGCTCAATGTTGTGTGTGGCCTCCACGCGCCTGTATGACCTCCCTACAACGCCTGGGCATGCTCCTGATGAGATGGCGGATGGTCTCCTGAGGGATCTCCTCCCAGACCTGGACTAAAGCATCCTGGACAGTCTGTGGTGCAACGTGACGTTGGTGGCTGGAGCGAGACATGATGTCCTAGATTTGCTCAATCGGATTCAGGTCTGAGGAACGGGCGGGCCAGTCCATAGCTTCAATGTCTTCATGTTAAAGGAACTGCTGACACACTCCAGCCACATGAGGTCTATCATTGTCCTGCATTAGGAGGAACCCAGGGCCAACCGCACCAGCATGAGGTCTTACAAGGGCTCTGAGGATCTCATCTCGGTACCTAATGGCAGTCAAGCTACCTCTGGCGAGCACATGGGGGGCCGTGCGGCCCTCCAAAGAAATGCCACCCCACACCATTACTGACCCACTGGCAAACCGGTCATGCTGAAGGATGTTGCAGGCAGCAAATCGCTCTCCACAGTGTCTCCTGACTCACATGTGCTCAGTGTGAACCTGCTTTCATCTGTGAAGAGCACAGTGCGCCAGTGGCGAATTTGCCAATCCTGGTGTTCTCTGGCAAATGCCAAGCGTCCTGCACGGTGTTGGGCTGTGAGCACAACCCCCATTTGTGGACGTCGGGCCCTCATACCATCCTCATGGAGTCGGTTTCTAACCATTTGTGCAGACACATGCACATTGTGGCCTGCTGGAGGTCATTTTGCAGGGCTCTGGCAGTGCTCCTCCTGTTCCTCCTTGCACAAAGGCGGAGGTAGCGGTGCTGCTGCTGGGTTGTTGCCCTCCTACGGCCTCCTCCACGTCTCCTGGTGTACTGGCCTGTCTCCTGGTAGCGCCTCCAGGCTCTGGACACTACGCTGACAGATACAGCAAACCTTGCCACAGCTCGCATTGATGTGCCATCCTGGATGAGCTGCACTACCTGAGCCACTTGTGTGGGTTGTAGAGTCCGTCTCATGCTACCACGAGTGTGAAAGCACCACCAACATTCAAAAGTGACCAAAACATCAGCCAGAAAGCATAGGTACTGAGAAGTGGTCTGTGGTCCCCCACCTGCAGGAAGAACCACTCCTTTATTGAGTGTGTCTTGCTAATCGCCAAAGATTTGCCCCTGTTGTCTATTCCATTTGCACAACAGCATGTGAAATTGATTGTCAATCAGTGTTGCTTCCTAAGTGGACAGTTTGATTTCACAGAACTTTGATTTATTTGGAGTTATATTGTGTTGTTTAGGAGTTCCCTTTATTTTTTGAGCAGTGTAGATATATATTGTGATTGTTTCATAGCACCACTGATGCAGTAGAAGAGAAATGGACACTCTAACCATTGGCCTGTTGCCTGCTGTAGCTAAGTCTAAGTCAGAGACATTGGAAGTAGATATACAGTACAATCATGTTCTCCTGTGAGTTGAATAGTTTTAGCAGCACAAATGGAAATGATTAAAGATTAATCAAAGAACAGCAGTCTCAAAGAAACAAACAGATATGACCCAAAAAACGAAACTGGTGACTGGCCAAAAATACCTCTTAAAGTGGATTTAAATTATTGAAGCACAGCTTTACATATTGGTACCGTTAATTTAAACTGAGAGGATACCAAAAGCTTCTAGCAAAAAATAATTTATTTGAAAAATCAAAGAATCATTTATGAAAACAATGAATATGTACAACCCAGGGTTTTCATGAAAGCTAGCTTCTTAAGAAGAATAAAGAGCAGCTAGGTTCTATACTTTACCCAGATATATGAATTATTCCCCTTTTGTGCTGGCACACAGGAATGCTGTTTTGCTGGTAAAAGATGTTTTTTTACCCTTTGGAAAGTCAGTTGACTCTAAAGTCAACTTGAGCAGGTTTAGCTGAGATGACGCTGTGGTCATCCCGAAGCTTACAGCAACACACACCTTTCTTTTAGTTTTAAATGCATGTATTATAAACGAGGTTTGGAGGGCCTTTGGGAAAGAAATAGGTCCACAGTGACGTTTCTGTTTATCTCTGCCCTCAAGATGAAAAAATAAATTTTTAACCAGCCTTGTAAACCAGAGCTGAGATATAAGGTAAATCAGAGACATTATAGAGTTTCATATTTTGTTCAGTTTTTGAAAGGCAGGAAACAAAAAAAAAATTTATTTAAAAGAATTATTTGTCATTTTCTCTAAGCAAGACAACTGTGAAATTAGACAGAAACTGAAAACAAATCTGCTTTTTCCAACACCTACAGATATAAAAGAGACAAAATACAGCTAAAACAAACTTTGAAATAAGGTTTACATGACTGTTTAATGCATTTGCCAACACAAGCTGCCAAACTTTAAGAAATCCATTTCCAACAAGGGATTAAAAAAGGCAATAAAAAAACTGAAATAGTCATTAAAGAGCTTTGAGTTGTGAAAATGTGCTAAGGTGTTTTTGCCTTATTTTCTGTTCCTAAGCTCACATATATTGACACTGGTTGGTTTTTACTACATAGAAGAGACCAGGAAGCTGCTGAATAAAAAAAAAAGTCTTGGATGTAGATTTTTTATGTTTTTATCTATGTTTGCAAAATCACTAGTCAATTAAGTGAAGAATCAAAACTGAAAAAGATGACCGCCTTTATCTATAGGTTTTAAAACACAGAGAAGATTAATTTGTCCACATCATGATGCTCAGGACGGAGTACAGTGAAAAATAATAAAATTCTTATCAATTATTTCAAAACTTTTCTTACCTTAATGTGACATAAATCCTGAAAAGTTCAGTTAAAAAAAACATTTATTTTGATGAGAAATGCAAAAAATAAGAAGCTTCAATAACCTGGTTGCATACACCCTAAGAGAACTTTGTTTTATATGCTTTTTAAACCATTCTTGGGTACTTTAAATATGTGGCAGTTTTGACCCAAAACCTTCAGGAGCCTGCTAGAAAGCTAACGATTTTCAGCATCATTGTGAGATCAAGGATCCACCAAAGATTGCTTGGTTGGCCATTCTAATAAAATACAAGCAATGTTTTTGAAGTGTCAATCAAGAGTTGTAAACTGAATCTGTGGTATCAACTGAAAAAGGGCTGTGGGCAAGTTATGTCCTTCCAGTTTCATTTATTTGCAAGCTAGAGGTGGCAAAGTGAGGATGTGGGATATCCAAAGATGCTGTATGATTTTTTTTTCATTTAAAAGGTGCTTTAATAGTATTAGTTTAAGGGTGTACACACTTATGCTACCACAGTGTTGCAGCATTTTTCTCAGATTCCCCCCCCCCTAAAACTGGGTTCTTTAAACTGCAAAGGATATATGTAAGACTGATAGTTACAAATTTAAAAAAAAAAGTCTCATTTGTTATATAAAACTGACATTTTAAAAGGGGTGTGTACATTTTTATAGGTATTATGCGACTGCATAATACCTATAAAAATGAGCTATCCATGAATACTGATTTAAACAACATAAAATGTATATCTCTGTTTTTCTTTTCACCCTCCTGTTGCATTTTAGTCCATGTCTTCTATCAGTGAGCTGCTTGGCACCAGAGCTCTCCACTGTCTACCTCCTGTTATCCAACCTTATCTCTCTCCCCGCAACTGTAGGGCCTGTCACATGCTTGAAGAAACCCAGCAGCCCACTTCGGCCCTGCTTGACAGCCTCCTGCTGTACACTCGTGTGTGCATAAATGGGTTTGTCCAATGGGTATATTAGGAGATCATTGGCAGCTTGTACAGCAGTGCATGACAGTACACAAGCATCCCACTCCCACCTCTGTCTGTGAGTGTGCGTAAACACGAGCAATCATTATATGTGTATTGATGTTTTTAATGCATTTGTAGTTACAACGTGCATGTGGAGACGTTTGTCTAATGTCTGGATCATACTTTTTATAACTAGAGCTTAGAAACCAACTTTGATCCAGTTGAGTGCAACAGAGGCTTAAAGCTTTCATGTGTCCAGATACTCTGTAACCCACAGACACACAAAACTGAAAAACAGAAACCCTCATAATCATCCTCATAATTAGTCTCTATTGTCTAACCTCTGTGACAATATCAATCAGCTCAGTTAATATTCAGAGATTAATTTTACTATGTCTCAAGGCCCTGATTGTCACCCTGTACAACAATACAATGTGTTTTTTAAAATCATTGCTTCAGATGAAACATATGATATCTACTTTGCTTCTAGCAAATACTCCAATTCTTGTTTTATCTCCTCCTCTAGGAGATAAAAGTGATTTGTTTTGCATTAAAATATTTCATTTCCTCTTTTTAATCAAGAATAATAAAGTCCTCTGAGTTTCAAATGGCCGTCCTGAAAACTTATATCCTTATAGTAAGTTGCATAGATGGACTTAAAAAACTTGATAACTCCACAATATAAGGACTACAAAAAGCCCATCATGAAAATAATCCCTGCAGTGCCACTAAGTCATAAAATACACCAAAAGGCACTTTATTTTGGAGAAATCCTTCTTGTTTCCACGGAAAAACATGCATTCTAATGTCCATATGGATGTTTTTCTGACACTTAACCAACCTAAATTTTTTATAAAGTAAAAGTATAGAAGCCATATGGAGTCCTTTCAACAACAGCCCTTTCATTTGCAAATAAAGTTAATTTTCTTCATAATGTGAGGTGTGTAAAAATCGATTCAAAGATATAAGATGCTTGCCTATTTAATTGGTAACTGTCTTTCTCATGACTCAGGGTGCAATAGAAAGAACAAGACTATCAGTGCATAACAGGAAGGCTGAACATATTGCAGCAAAGTTGCTTTGTTTCACCCATTTGAGCATTTAACCTATGTCCATCACTGATGGAATAGGAAATGTTACAGGTAGGGAAAGGAGTTAAATTATTTAGGGAATACACCTAAAGGCTGCTGGTATGCTATTCCAACATTAAGATATAAGAAAATTAAAAATGTCAACCATTAATTTTTTCTGTTTAAAAGTATCAGTAAAACTCTTTTTATAGTGACTATTGTCTTACACTAATGGCATTACTTTATCTCTACTTATGATATGAACAATATATGAGAGTTCATGGTAGGATGGCCTTAAAAAACATTTGCATGCAGTTCTTATATCTTCTTGTGTTATAGTTCCTCAAGAGAGACTGGAATCAGCTAATCAATGCTCTGTGAGTGCCCCTAAGTGGTAAAATAATTTGTAAAATTATCCAGAACGCAGGTAGGGCTCCTAAAGGCAGTCAGTCAGTCTGAGCCGCTCTAAGCATTCATCATTTTGACATAATGGATGTTTATCTGTACAGACAGGCTGTCTGTGTAGTGTAGCATGAGTTTAGGTTATAATTTGGTCATTTTGCTTATGCTTTGATTCCATAGCATTGCAATATATATTTGGAATATATGGCATCTAACAGTTCTTATGCTCATTCCAGGGAATTTATATCTGAAAATGTCCCAAGAATCTGTGGAAGTCAGACTTAACTGGAAATCAAATTGTGTATGCTGAAGGATCAGATGGAAAGTAAAAGAGATGCTGGTGCATTATTTACTGAAAGCTTCCTTTACCATTGAAAGGCAATGCAGATGCAGAATAGTGTGATAGGGGTTTGAAATGAGTGGAAATTCTGTAGTTGAAGAAAAATACCTTCACCTATTCCCCTATATCTAGTACCTAAAATGCAGAAAGTCTGAAAAGTTGTAAAATCTTTCTGATTTAAACTACAACAATAGATATAATTTGTTAAAAATAATAGGACATAATCCTGGGAGTTTAAAATTATTAGCAACATACATAGTATGAGCTTACATATACTGGTGTCTTATAGAAGTGTGAGGGTAAGATGGTTCAGGAGATGGATAGATAGATTTGAGCCTTGTCTGTAGTAATGTGGGAGTTGTTTTGGTATGGTGTGGTGATGATAGAGCAAAGCCAAACAGCAATACTCTCGATTTGGCTGTTCTGACTTTCACCTATAGTCATGAGGAATGGACAAATTACTGAAAGAATGAGATCCTGGATTCAAGCAGCTGAAATTACCTTTCTACGTAGGGTGGCCCCGGCTGAGCCTTAGGCAGGATGAGGCGCCCCGTCATTCAGAGGGAACTCAGGGTAAGGACACTGCTTCTCTGAATCGAAAGGAGTCAGTTGAAGTGGTTCAGGGAACATGATAAGAATGCTATCTAGGCGCCTCCCAGTGGAGGTTTTCTGGATATGTCCCACTGGGAGAAGACCCAGAGACTGACCCAAATTATTGAGGAGAAATTATAGTATGCATCCTTTCTGACCTGAAAACACAGCTTGTGATCCCTCAAAATTAGTAGAGAGTGTCACTGGAAGTTACAGGAAACCATGAAATCTAAAAGGGGTAGTCATGGACCATTAAGCAGTTTCAAAGTATTCCAGGGTTAAAAGTTAAGGTTTTAAAAGCACAAACATTTTCCATCATGCTGTATCCACAGGTTAAAGTCCTATTTAAGATGATGCCAGTTCCAGAGATAGTGAAGTTTTCTGCAGCTGTATGCAGAACGAACCACTTCTGAACCTGTTGCTGTCCACTGCTGGTCAGCCTAAAAAATTTTTGACTGCCTACAAAATAATGTGATTGTTGGGAAATATTTCCTGTACCTATCACTTTTAGTAATGTAACATTGTTTCAAAACTATAGTTATCAACCTGCAAGTCTGTTGTGCAGTCGAATAAAGGTTGGCAACCTGAGCAGACAGCCTGACTAATTCACAAGGTCCATCGGCTTGTTATTCTTAAAACTCAATAAAGGACGAAACCTCAGAATGTGTAATATTCTATAAATATTTGGAAACTATTAATAAATTTACTAGTGTTTATTCTATACTTTAGTTTTTCTATCAAAATAAAGGAAAAAAAATTTACTGCAAAATGACCATACCTGTAATAATCATTATGTTGTCACATTTGTGCAACATTAGATCACTTTATACATTTTTTTAAAAGTGTATTCTTACACAAGGTTATCTTACCTAGGAAAAAGTCATCCCATCATGTTCCAACTACTTCCTTTTAACTATGCCTGTACATTCTGATCATCTTTCCTTTTCTTCTCCTATTGGTACACTTTTCCCTACGTATGCTTTCCTCCTTTTTTCCTCCTTGTTAAAGGTCAAACCTGTCTCCGCCTTGGAGATAAATCAGATCCCATCGCATCACTGTGCTTACGTCTTTATGCTAAACCAGCATCAGCAACAAGTTTACGCATTTAGACACAGACCCCCTAACATGAGTGGCATTCAGTGTATAGTTTCATAAATAACAGAAACATTGGAGGGAGCATGATTAAGGGAGCCATTTTCCGGAGTCCTGTTGGCTCAGAGTTACACGCACACACACTCTTACACACACATTTATGCACAGGACAAAGATATTTAATATCACATTTATCTTCTGTCAGAAACACTTATCGCTGAATAAAGCTTTTTTGCTTCCCTCTCTCTCCTTCTCTCTTGAGGTGGACCAGTTTCTCTGCGTACACTGAAGAAAAAGACACAGTGTTTTATGGTGGTACTGTTAGTACTAAGAAGTAGATGGAATGTAAAACTTGGCATCTGACTGGACTGTACCGCCTCTTCAATTGGGACTGAATATTTAAAAGGGCGATGGAGACAATACACTGGCTAACATCAGAGGCAGATTTAAGTAGGCATACAGATGAAGACTGAAGGTAACGGGTTCTCCTACATTAGGGACTGTGTGTGTTTGACAATGTTGGCACCAGGTATGTGTTTTATGGTCAGAAAGAGATGAGGCATGGACTGATAGATTTCCTTATTCAACCTTCAAAACTCCATGATATTCCTCCACTTTATCTCCCCATTTCTCTTTTTCTTTTATTCATCAAGGATTTTTCTCTGATCCTCCTTACCCAATGTCAAGTCTTTGTAAAAAAAAATTAACCTGACTTCACCTTTTTTGCACTATTGTCTGACTGAAGTATTTCATTCTCCTCTGTTTTCTTTTACTTCTAACCTTTCTTTTCTGAAACATCAAATATAGCCTAACAAAAAGAGTACCTAATAAAACAACTGTAATACTTTATTTGGGTTTAGGAAACGGTTCATGGCTTAACATTTGGGGTAATGCTTATGGACTACACTGTTGCACAGATGTTAGCTCTGCTACCCAAAGAGGTCCTGGGTCGGAATCCTGTCCAGAATCCCTGGGTGTTTGCATATTTTCCCTATGCATGTTTGAATTCTACCTGGGTACCCCAGCTTCCCCACCCACTAAAAAAACATTTTGTACTTTACTGGATTCTTTAAACTTAGGTGTGAGTGGGCACATTAATGGTTGTTTGTCCTATGTGTCTCCTTGTTGTCCTGTAATGGACTGGTGACCTTTCCAGGGCATACCCTGCCTCTCACTCACTGACTGCAACAATTAAGTGGGTATAGAAAAGGATAGATGGTCATGCTAGTAGTAACTCTTTACAATAACAGGATTTCTGAAGGGTCTTAAAAAGTAATAATTGTGATAATCAAAATGTTAGATGTTAAAAAGTTCTAAATATGACCAGACTGTCTACAAGTCTTCAAAAATCACACTTAATAAACTTGTGCTCCTGAATCTGGCTTGCTTATATAATGAAAATTAAAATGTTCTTATGTCATCCACTAACAGCTAATTTGTCATGGTAAAGTGCATATATGAAAATGTTTAGCTTGGAAACAGGAATTCCAATAAAATCATCAATAAACATTAGAAGCAAGACACATATGGCCACCGGGCCCTCTGATCACCATCAGCAGGAGAGGTGGGTGAAGTTTATTGCCCAAGGACACAACGACTGAGTTGGACAGTGCAGGGGATCAAACCGGCAACCCGCTGGTTCCAGGACGAAAGCCTACCACCTGAGCCACAGTCGCAGTTATGTAATGCATTAGATTTCAAATTAAAATACCTCAAAATAACTGCATTTAACAGCAGGCATCACTCTGAAACCCAGTTCCTCTGAAGTTAAGAAAATTATTTGGACAATCTATCCAAGTTAGGTTTTGTAATACATATTGGTCTTAAATTTAAATCAGTAAGGTCTTCGGAAGGTTTTGCAAAGTCTTAAATTTACTTTAGTCAAACCTGAAAAAACCCTGTAACATGTAAATAAGAAACTGCATGGTAAAAGTGTGCTACCCCAAACAAAATAAATGTGGGTTATGATTTTAAAGGCTGATATTCATGTTCACCCATACACTACCTGAAATTAACTTAACAAAGATGTGCTGGAAGAAGTGGGTATAGAAAACGGATGGATGGATGAATTGAATTGTAGCAGCCAATGGGTGGTAAACATCTCCACAACTTTCATTAGTGTTTATGGTTTTAGATCAAATTTGCACCAAAGCATCAGGCTAAAGGTTTCAGAACAGACCCACTTCTTTTATCAACTGGACAAAATGATGTTAGCTGTCAGTTTATGTCTAGTCGATGCTGGGAAAAGAATGAGATCCTGGATACAAGCAGCTGAAATGAGCTTCCTCCGTAGGGTGGCCGGGCACTCCCTTAGAGATAGGGTGAGGAGCTTGGCCATCCGGGGGGTGCTCGGAGTAGAGCCGCTGCTCCTCCACATCGAGAGGAGCCAGCTGAGGTGGCTCGGGGATCTATATCGGATGCCTCCTGGACACCTTACTCAGGAGGTGTTCCAGGCACGTCCCACCGGGAGGAGGCCCAGGGGACGGCCCAGGACACGCTGGAGGGACTATGTCTCTCGGCTGGCCTGGGAATGCCTTGGGCTCCCCCAGGAGGAGCTGGAGGGGGTGTCTGGGGAGAGGGACGTCTGGGCGTCTCTGCTGAGTCTGCTGCCCCCGCGACCCGGTCCCGGATAAAGCGGAAGACGATGAGTACGAGTACGAGGAATAAAATTATCTTTTCACAACTCAACTATCTTTTTCTACACCATATATTCCTCTCATTTCAGCAAAACCAGTGAAGGACAACTGCTCCTTATGTCCAACTGTATGAACCAAAATGAAACAACATAAATATAACATTGAAAATTATATCATATAAGGTAATCATTATATTCAAAGGGGATGAAGCTGTCTGGACAGGACTATTTTTTTCATTAAATTGCCAAAGATCAGCCAAGATAATATATGAGTTGGTATACAGACACATCAGCACAGACACAAATTTACAACCTAAACTAGTGATATTTCAGTTTGAACAGACACAAGTAAAGACCAGCCAAGATGGCCTTAAATTACCACAAATATTGTCTTGTTTCACAATGTATTTTACATTGTCTCTCAAACATCTACAGTACTTTCCACGTAAATATCTACCTCTTTAGAAGACTCTCGCCTCCCTTAAATTAAATGTCACTAAATTCACCTTTAAGCCCTGCTCTTTTCTACTATCATAAAATGCATATGTGTTTCTGTCTGGAGGAGCATCGTTGTGTGCCACCAAATCCATTTACAGAGGCCCTCCATTACTCCTAATCAGAGAGCATGCAAAAGGACTGTCATTCCATTAACCTCATCAGCGTCTCTCCGGCTGTAACACACACACACACACACACACACACACACAAGCACAAATGCTCAGGTCAAAGGTTGGTTTTTCATTTAGATCTATCATTACAGTATTTACAAATGACTGATGACACTGAAGTCTTTGACATTGGTCATGACAGTGCTGTGCTGAGTAATCAGATTACAAAAATGAAGCAAAACTATTTAGTCATTTTGTCAGACCGCAGTCTGATGTAAAGACAAAAACAACAAACAAAAGTTTGAATTTCTCAAAGTTACATATGGCAGTAGGTGAATTAAAAATAAGGTATGGTGCAGAAGTTTTAGGCCAGGCTAAAAACAAGCTGTAAGCTTAGTATGTTTTAAAATATGAATAATTGTTTCTTTTCAACAATTTAAAGCACTCAAAGTGAGCAAACAAAAGATCTAAATCAAATCAATATTTAGTTTAACTACTCTTTGCCTTTAAGCCAGCCTTTAAGTCAGGGATTTTATGAGATTATAAACAGGTATTTGATCCACCAGTTATACTAAAGAAGCATTAGTGATCATCAGTTTCACGTATAGGTTGAAAGTCAATAATTGAAATGGAAACAGCTATGCAAGACGCTTAAAATTGGATGACGAACAACCAAACTCTGCTACCAGGGTGAGATTGTGGAAGACAGTTTCATGTCTTTCACCATGACAAGACTGAGCAAAGCAACAAGACACAAAATAGTTATACTAGAACAACAAGGTATTACCCAGACAAAGATTTCAAAGCAGACAGTGGTTTTAAGATGTGCTGTACAAGCTATTTTACATAAACACAATGAAAAGGGAACTGTTATGGATCGCAGATCCAATGATCGGTCAATGAAACTCCAAGAACACATGTCAAGTTCAATTCCCCTAAAAATCATTAGTTGTCAAGTAATGCCATCTGTTTAGAACTGTCATAAATCAGCGGGATTCAGCTGCAACCATCTAATGTCGAGAAAAGAATGATCAGAGGTGGTTTCAATGCAGCAAAAAGCCATGCAACATGGTAACAGGGCAAATGTCTGAACTATGCATGAAAACAGGTGCTGGAATGCAGAAAAACAGCAGCAGGTACTCTAGACTAATGAGCGAAAATTTGAAATATTTGGTTGGAGCAGAAGGCTGTTTATTTATGGAGAATGGTACACCAATGACCATCTACAGGAAACGTTGAAGTGTTGGAGGTTTGGGGCTGCATTTCTGCAAATGGAGAGTCCTCGGTGCTAACAAATACAGGCATATATTTATCTATCATGAAGTAAGATCAAGGATGCATATGACTGGCGCAACATTTATTTTGCAGCAGGACAATGACCCTAAACATACAGAAATCATTAAGAGCTATCTTTAGTTCAAGGAAAACCAAGAAGTCCAAGAAGTGATCATATGACCTCCATGGAGCCCAGATTTCAAAATCATTGGGTCTGTCGGGTATTATGTAAAGAGACATAGGGACTTAATAAAAGCTACATCTAGGTATTTGAAACAATCTACTAAGTGCCGTTTAACTAAATAATCTGAACTGAAACTTTCTGTGTAGTTATGCTGCTATAGGCTTAGGCTGCTGGAGGACATAATGAGCAATTTCACCCTCTTTGCTACATTCTCACACTACTCTCCAATTTCGCATTATTTGCTGTTATTTCAGCTTTTGACTTTGTTCTCTCTCTTTTCTCTTCCTAGAAGCTACACCTGGCCTGACTCTGTGTCTACCTGTGACACCTTTCTGGAGAGGGGCATCGTCCGAACTTCTGCTGGCAACAACTTAATGCTCACCCTCTACCGATGATCCACATGGCCCTGTCTTTTAGTGTTTAACCCTTTCTCTCTCCTAGACATGGCAATTGACTGAGCTTTTACTGTAACTAATGTATGTACCTGACTTCTGTGAAGTGCCTTGAGATGGCATGTGTTGTGAATTGGCGCTATATAAATAAAACTGAATTGAATTAAATTGAATACTAGCCGAGTTCCATTTTACCTAGGACTGATGAGGTACTTAAGCAGCAGCTGCAATTTTTAACACCTGCCTAAAACATTTGCATGAATATGAAAAATAATTAAACAACTTCTATATTTCTCTTATTGATTTTCATGTTTTTGAATTGAATGTGTTCTTCTCTAATCTTCTACAATATATAACATTACTTTGTTCTTGATTTTACAAATTAAAATATTTAGAGCCCATTTCCTCATTGGTTTTATATCTGATACAATCCCTTGAGTAAGATCAACCCACATTGACATTGTCAAAGAAAATCTGACCTATCAGCTCCAAAGTATATTTCTGTGGCTTTTGAACAATGTTTACCTACACACCATTTCTTATGATTCTGGCACATCTGCTCTACCCTGTCTCCCTGGCTGCAATCAGCAGATGAGATGCACCTGGTGACTGCTGCAGTGCAGTGCAATCTGTGGCATTCCAAGCACCTGTGTCTTCCCTGATATATACTGACTGACAAGAAGACGGTGCCAATTTTTGAAAGCCATCGTGTGAGTAGATATCCGGGGGGCCTCCTGTCTGATCAGGGTTTTTTTTCCCCTTGCCTTTGCTTCTTGGGGATTTGCCTCTCTGCCTGCCCCTTGTCGGACTTTTTGGATTTTTGGTTTTCGACCCTGTTTTCCGTCTGGTTCATGCCTCTACCTGCCCTTGCCTGACGTCTCTTTTTTTCCCGATCTTGGCCAGTTTCTGCCCCGGGTTTTATTGAGCCACCTAGCCCTTTGGGTTTTTTCAGCCAAAAGTCACCTGCCTCTTTTTACCTTGCTGTGGAGATCCCTGCCTGTTACCCACTAAGGTTTTCCCCCTGGGTTTCAATTTTTCAACCCAAGACAAAAGCATTAGTGATTTTTCTGACCCTTGAAAGATTGGAGAAACTTTTAAGTCACAAAATCCTTCTCTCTCTTAAATGACCCCCGAAGCTGTATGGATTTTTAACCTGAGTGACGTTTTCCTGTGGCTGAATAAACCCTTTTAAATCTTTTTTTCTGTTCTGGCAAATTTTGGGGGTTGGGTTTTTTCGACAGTAAAAACCTTTGGATATTTGTGCTGACCTGCTGTGGCTTTCTAGGGGTTGCAATGTAAGGGCTCGTCAAAATTCAATAACCCTTGGTTTTAAAACTTTTTAAAAACCCCACAATGATGAAAACAAAAAAAGACAAATCAGGGGACAGATCCCAAACCGAAAGGATCCGGGGGAGAAAAGTTTAGGTCGCCATTGTGTAACCAACAGCTGCATGCAGCACGTACTGAACTAAATCTTACTTGTATACAGCCAGTGTAACCAAAATAACGCCAGTTACTCTACTCAACCAGTAGAACGAATACTTTAACTTAACGCAATAGAAAAACTGTCATCCACATACTGGAGCCAGAACCAAAAACTAAATTCCTACCCACCATAATGAAATGTCATTTTTTTTTTTTTTACATTTTGTTACATTGCAGCCACAAGCTTCTATTTAATGTTTTGGGATTTTATGTGATCCTGTCGAGTCTGAGCATCCTCCCTGTTTCTGCTGAATAGCATCACCGCAGCTATATGCTGCCATTACTGTTTCACATGGTCTATTCAGCATTATGTGCTGCGTTGTTTTTCACCACATATTGCTTTTCTCATATGAGCTATAAAGTTTGGCTTGATCTCATCAGACTAAAGGATCTTTGTCCACATGTTTGCTGTCCCATACATGGCTTGTGGCAAAAGGTATTTTTTTTTGTGGCTTCCTGCTTGTCATTCTGCCGAAAAGAACACATTTGTACAATTCCCAACTAATAGTTGTCCTGCTCAGGTGGAATTCTCTACATGAGCTAGGGATCTCTGCAGCTCCTCCAGAGTTAGCGTAGACCTCTTAGCTGCTATCCTGAGAAATGCTCTTATTCCCTACCCCGTCAGTTTACGTTAATAGCTCTGTTTTGGCAGGGCTGGAGTTGTGGCAGGCACCTTTCATTCCACCAGTGATAAATTGAACTGTGCTGCTTGAATTGTTCAGAGCTTTGGATTTTGTTTTATAAGCTAACCCTTTAAAAATTTCCACTTGATCTGTTCATAGCGTCCCTTGGTCTTCATGAGGGTGCTCACTAATGCTCCCTAAAAAACCTCTGAACCGTTCACAGAGGGTCTGGACTCATACTGAGATTAATTTACACAACTGGATTTTGTCTGCTTATTTAGTGAAATCCCAAGGGAATCGGTTGGACTGGGTTTTTACTTGGGAGTAACAGAATGAAGGGGGTTGAAAACAAATGTTTGCTATAGGTTTCAGATTTTTTTTTATTTGTAAATAATTTTCCACCTCAGTTATGTAGTATGTTGTCGTATTCTAGAATGTAATATATGGATAAACTCCATTGAAGTATGTGTTTTTAATGTAGCAGACTATAAAAAGTTAAAGACAGAGGAAAAGTTTTGCAAGGCTGTGAATGTACACTATTATTTCTCTTCGAATAACCCAGATAAAGAAGGCAATTATAATGCCAGCATTACATAATCACAAGAAAGACCACTGCACCAGAGACTCGAGCAGCATTTTTCTGTTGATTCCGCACAAAGTCCGCCTTAATTTGCCAGCTCTTAGATGCGTCAGCTTTGCTTACCTTCAAAAAGATCCCACTTTTGCTTCACAAGTTGCTTCTTTTTAAGAAAAAACTTGTCCAACTATGCATATTCTATGTTATCATAACCAATGACAGTCCTGCAACAAGAGCACCAATGGGAACAATGTATGGACTCAATTCTGACTTTTATTGCCCTGTGTTCTTGTTCAAACACTAGTATATCTTTGTCTTCTCCTCTGCTGCGTCCTTCTCTATCTTTTAGCATCAAGAACCTATGAGCTTTCGGTAAAGAATTATGATCTGTTACTGTTTCTTCCAAGGTCTTCCATTTTCTTGATGACTGTGTTCATGTTTTATTACCTGTTGGCACTTTTATGCTTGTGCATGTCCAGGTGATGCTTTGACTTTTTAAATTTATGACAAGTTTTTAACACTGGGGTGGTTCAGAAAGCATTAAAAAATGAAAAGATCCACTGCTAATTAAAATTGAGAGAGTATCAGGGGTGTCAGAGGTATTGCTCATTGTTTTAAGGCCATCTGGAGTCTTGCCTTGGGGGACTCGCAGGCATATACACAGAAAAGGTGGGGGTCCGCGCAAAGATTCCCTCTAGTGTTACCTTTTGCAAAACAAAAAGTTTCAGCATGTGTTGCTTCACACAAGTTATTTTAAAATGTCCATTTCTCATACAGTCATAGAATAAAACATTTCTTGGTTTTGTTCTCTGCTGCAGTACTAGACTCAACTTTATTTTCTTACTTCCTCCTCCACATCCTCTTGTGTTTGTTCTCTTTTTTATCTCTAATCTTCATCGTTTTCTTTTTTTGTTTTAACAACACCTTTGTCCACCTTTCTCTGTCAATGTCTTTTCTTATTCTTTCTCATCTTTCTTTCAGTGCTTTATTCCTATTTTCTCTCACTCACCAGTTTTTTGTGTTTCCTCTTTGTGTATGTGTTTTTTAGTGATCTTGTCACGTTTGAAGGTCTTGTCTCTTATCACTTTATCTTTTTCTCCCTTTCCTCAAAAAAATCCCTATCTCCTTGTTGTGCCTCATCTTTTCCTATAGCGCCTTTAGTCGTGTTTACACTGAGGCTGCAACTCCATTAACAAAAATTAATGGAGTCCAATTATGAGATTGAATCATTTAATTAAAGCACTTCGATCAAAACATCACACCGATTGGGAAATGAAAATTCGATTTCATTAACTTTTATTGCACTTTGATAGATGACGATTTTGTTATGTAACTATTATTCCTATTACTCCCTGTTTTCAGAGCAGCCTATTACCTAAAGAAGCAAAGCCAAGTGAAGTCAAGTGAAGCAGAGTTGTTTCCGTTTTTTAAACACTCAGAGAAACTGGACTTTACTAGACAAGTAATGTCAAGTTCCTGTGCTACTATTAAGTCGCCTAAATCAGGGCCAAAACAATGAGAAGACTACAAGCAAGAATGGGAAAAAAGAATGAAGTAGAATAGAAATATCCTTTATTGTCATAATGTGGGGAAATTCAGGAATTTATCTTTTCCAGGGAAGAGTGTTTCCTTGAGAAAAAAAGCTAATTTCAGATATGTCAAATGGATGTGTGGCTACCTATAGCCGATATAGAAAAGGAGAATTCTACAACAATACCCCATTATGATAAGTAAAAAACATATTTTTGAGATTCTGTAAATGTATTAAGAATAGAAAACTATGAAATCACATTTTCATGAGTACTCATAGTCTCTACCATAAAGCTTAAAATTGAGCTGCGATGCATTCTGTTTCCACTGATCATTCTTGAGATGTTTCTATAGCTTAAATGGAGTTCACCTGTGGTAAATTCAGTTGATTGGACATGATTAGGAAAGGCACACACCTTCAAAAGTCAAAGGAATTGTCTGTAGTCCTCAGAGACAGGATTATCTTAAGGCACAAATCTGAGGAAGGATACAGGTAAATGTCTGCTGCGTTGAAGATCCAACCGAGCACAGTGACTTCCATCATTTATAAACGGAAGAAGTTTGGAACCACATGGACTCTTCTTAGAGTTGGGCGGCCGTCTAAACCGAGCGATCGGGGGGAAGAAAGGCCTTAGTCAATGAGGGGAACAAGAACCCTATGGTCACTCTCTCAGAGCTCCAGCATTCCTCTATAGAGAGAGGTGAAACTTCCAGAAGGACATCCATCTCTGTACCATCCCATACCTGTGAAGTATAGTGGTGGCAGCATCATGCTATGGAGATATTTTTTGGCAGCAGGAACTGGCAGACTAGTCAGGACCTCAGACTGGGGCGACGGTTCATTTTTCAGCAGGATAATGACCCAAAGCACACAGCAAAGATCTCAAAGGAGTGTTGTAAGAACTACTCTGTGAATGTCCTGGAGTGGCCAAGCAAGAGTCCAGTCTTGAATCAGAGTGAACATCTTTGGAGAGATCAGAAAAGGGCTGTGCACAGACATCTCCCCTCCAACCTGATAGAGCATGAGATGTACTGCAAAAAAGACTTGAGGCTGTAATTGCTGCTAAAGGCGGATCAACGAAGTATTAAGCAAAGTCTGTGAATACTTAGGTAAATGTGATCTCTTAGTTTTCTATTAGTAATAAATTTGCAACTATCTAAAAAAAGAAAAAAAAAACAACTTTTTCACATTGTCATTGTATGTAGAATTTTAGGGAAAGAGATTAATTTGATACCATTCAGGCTGTAACATAACAAAATGAGGAAAAAGTGCAGCGCTGTGAATATTTTCCAGAGGCACTGTAATTTATTTAAACGCCTTTCCTAAGTTATTAGGACTTATCTGTAAATTGTTATTATTTCTATAAAGATTGAAAACAATACACCCAATAGTTTATGCTTCTTTTTCAGACAGGTTCTACAGCAGTGGGCAGATAAGCCATAAGTCCACATTGTAAAACCCTACAGTAGGTCTAGACTTAGACCTACTGTAGCTCAGAAACACTGCAGAACACTCTGCACGTAGATCTGTGTGGAAATTCACAAAAAGTCAACTTTATTCAAATTTTCTAAAAAAAAAAAATCATACACAATTTTATTAGTTCTTTAACACAATGATTGCCCTGTTTAGAGAGGTAGAGTGGAAGTAGAAGCATTATTTTCAATTAGTCATATGGACAATGGTCTATTTAGATTTTTTTTATATATAATTTCCTCCTGCTGTTAGTAATGCATCTGTGTAAATCATATTGTGTGGGAGAAATCAAATATTATGTAACACATATTATTATGCTTTCATATGAAATGTCCACATCTGCAAGATCATTGGTTTCTCTCCAACCACCGTTGCTTCTTGTTAAACCCAACATGACAGTCTCCTCGTTAGATAAGCACACCCTTCAAACAAGTGCACACACAAAGCCAAGTGAACCAGCATGAGTGGAAAATAAATGCCACATGCCTCCTCCCATGGCTGATATTGTTTTAGCCATCACAGCGGGTTACTATCAAACACCTTCAACAAAGGTAGGCACATTACAGAGTGAGTGCCCTTCTATTTCTAGCACACAATCGCAGCATGTTGAACATATATTTCAATGTATTGATCATTTTTCTTCAAATTTAAACAAGAGTAAGATCTCCGTAAGACCTCAGGATTGAAAAAACCAAAGAAACTACAACATCTGCAAGAGTAAACATGGCTATAAACATATATTTCCAGTCTCTTCATCCGTACACAACCTCTCCCGCCAGGACACAAACACCCACACACTCATACAAAAACAAAAAGTGCACCTCTCCATGTCAATTACCAAATTAGGAGAAAATATTCAGCATTACATGGACATCATGCTCTTCTCATACACATGCATTTATTACACAAACGAGAACACACCTTTTAAGGATGCTAGAATATTTAGAATAGGATTAATAACTTGTGGGAAAATGTGGCAGTATGCTCTGTGCTAGAGGAAATACTACAGTTTTATAGACTAAAGGTGGGATTACATGTGTTGTTTATAGTCCTAAACATTTTATATAACATTAGCTTTCATCAAGTGCAACTTAGGTTACTTTTATAAGCTTGCTTTTATCCCCCAAAACATCTTTATGTTCATGTTGTCGACAGGAAACATGTTAAAAAGGGGCTTTGGTCAGGTAGTAAAAAAAACAACTTTTTGACCCATATGCCACATGCTATGTGTAGTGGAAACTTGATACAGCACACAATCCTGCACAAACCATCATCACTATGACATATGGTGGTGGCAGCATCAAGCTGTGTGGATGTTTTTCTTCGGCAAGGTTAGAATTTATAGGAAGATGGTTGGAGCTAAATTAAGTATTAGGATCAAGAGATATAGATATATTTTGCTGTACTGTTGATTAAATCTGTTTATTTTCTGTTTTAAAAAACTGCAATTTACATAGCTCATATAACTGTTTCGGGAAGACATTTTGTGCAATGGGCTGCATAGTGGGGCAGTTGTCATCCGTTTTGCCATGGAGGAAGAAGTTCCTGGCTTCAAATACCTTTCTGCATGGAGTTTGCTTGTTCTACCCTTGAATGCGTGGGTTTTCTTCAGGTACTCTGGCTTCCTCAAAACAAAACCTAAGTTAATTTGTCCTTCTAAGTTGCCCTTAGGTATGAATGAGTGTGTACATAATGTTTTTTCTTATTTGCGTTGCTCTGTGATACCTCTCAGTAGCTAACTGTTGGAGATAACCACCAGCAACTGCATTCTGCTGTTAAAAACATACACACGTATGCGTTGCATTGTTTGCAATATATAAAAATATCATATATGCCAGAAATCTAACAGTGCACATTACCCTGAGCTCACCACCCCCACCTTGAACCAAGATGGTGGCAGCATCATGCTGGGGTAAACTGATTCATCAGCAGTGCAGGGGAACTTGTTGCATAGGTGGGTGGCTGGTGCATACAGCCAGAAATAAGATGCAGAGGTTTAGATCAAAGCATAGCCATGCTTTAGAATGGCCCAGTCAAATTCCAGCATTCAAAATCCAAATGAATATTCAAGCCAACACTGACTAAAGCTGTTCTACTTTTAAAGGAAGGCATGGCAAAAAATGTTAGTCTCCAGATGTGCAAAGCTGGTAGAAACATATCCCAAAGGACTCCTAATAACTTAACACTAAAAATATTGAAAACACAAAACACTATCTGTAGTCTTACAAAGACTATAGATTTATCGTTGTTTATGTTCATATTCTGCTGACCCATCATTTACCAGTTTGATTAGGAGAGAATGAACTCATGTCTGATACAACTGTGTTTTAATAAAGGGACCTGTAACTCCTTCCAAACTAATTGAACAGTACATATTTTGCACATTTAGCAGTCAACGTCATTTTTTAAAGAATTTCAGAAACCATCCATCATCTCTCTTCTGGCAATCAATTGTGGACAACTTTGTTTTGGTCAATCAAAAAAATGCATGTAATATACATTGAAGTTTGTGTTTTTTAAGTAACAAAATAAAAACTAAAAAACTTAAAAGGCTATAAAAACCTTTGCAGAGCTTATACAAATAGAATATTTAAACTATTCTTTATCTATGTTTAATGCATAGACATGGTTTTTACAAAACATAAAAAAGGAACATTAATTCAAGCTTTGAACCTCTCAGCCTTGCCACTGGATTGGGATGAATTACTGTTTAGAGAATTTAAGAAAGGGTCATTCAGAATTTCTGTTTGACTATTATGTTGAACTCTTAGCCATTATCTACATGACACAGTCCTATTTATGCCTGAACCCAATCAGATTTGTCTCAACAACAAAACAAAAATGTTCCTCTGAGTCAAACAAGACACTGCACTATTAATGGCCAGAAAAAATCAATTTGCTGCCATAAAGCTTAGGAAATCTCTAGAAGGGTGCTGATCTGTTGCTGATGGCAAAAAGAGACATTATTCTCTTTGAGCAATTAATATAGTATGACATGTTGCATTTTTAAGACTGCTATCAAGAGTTTCTTCTAATTTTCCATCAGGCTGCCAAGGCAGATTTTGTACAGTCAATGCTCCTGCTGCTGGCATCTTTGATAGATTCACTATCTATAGAGAAGAGTTTGTTACATTGGAAGCCCCGATCAGACAAGCATCCTCATCTAGCTTCCTCTTCCTCACACATACCCACACATCAGCCCATGGCTCTCTGATCTGTTTGATAGCGCAGCATCTCATTAAGTCTGTGCTCCCGGTCCCCAGCATCCATGCCCATGCTGACACAGGGCCGCCAACTGGAACAAACTAGATCAGCATTCGATGCGTGGGAGGTCGTCACACACATTCATGTTAGAGCCCCTGTGCCCGCCAGCAGAACTCGGCATACACATACAGTATATGGTTAAATGGAAATTTTGAGAGCCAGACAGGAGGAGACACAAATGACAAGTCTTGTACCAGTTTAGATCTTCTAACAGATGGAAACAACATTTGGTCAATCATAAATGCTTACTAAAAAGCTCATACACTTTCAAACCACCAAACACTCTGATCCTTGTTCCTCGCATCCTTGCTGGAGTTTTTAAAATGAGTCATTGCTCTTGCTGTGCTTGACTGCAGGTGAAACCCTGTTTTTCTCCTAAAGAACAAAGTACATGAAGTTTCTTAAATCTGAATCTAAATGGAAAAAATACAATGCTGCTAAAGGCATTTTTCATTCCGTTTTCACCTTGTTTTTTCCTACATTTTTCCTCCCAGTGGCTTCACAGCGCTGCCAGGAAGAGTTTGTCAGTTGCTAAACTAATGTCCATTAACTCTATGTGGGAAAGTGGCTGACTGAGTAAAGGGATAAATTAATAAATAGTAGAAGAGTAAACCACTTAGGAGGATGTTTCTTCAGTTAGTACATGTCCGACTGTCATCATCTGATTAATTTAGATTTATTTTTTTTTTAATATAAGATTAAATTCCTTTAGGTTGACGTTTTAGTGCTAATACCGTTTACCCATTTCCCTCCATTGCTGTGTTTTCTGCAAATTTACTACAAAAGAAGTTACAAAAAATAAAAGTTTAAGATATACAGTTCCCTTTGTGGCCTTATCCACCAAACTGGTTCCCATGCATATCTGGTGCTAGCGAGTACCAGGCAACATTTCTCTGTGTCTCCACCGAGACGAAATCCTGGCTCATTTTCGAAGACCAGCTTTTGCTGCTGGGCCAACTCCTTCCAAACTAATTGAACAGTACATATTTCTTTATACATGTTGCCTTCATGTTCCATCTGTGGGAGATATGATACCACCTGCACATACAGGGGTTGGACAATGAAACTAAACACCTGTCATTTTAGTGTGGGAGGTTTCATGGCTAAATTGGACCAGCCTGGTAGCCAGTCTTCATTGATTGCACATTGCACCAGTTAGAGCAGAGTGTGAAGGTTCAATTAGCAGGGTAATAGCACAGTTTTGCTCAAAATATTGAAATGCACACAACATTATGGGTGACATACCAGAGTTCAAAAGAGGACAAATTGTTGGTGCACGTCTTGCTGGCGAATCTGTGACCAAGACAGCAAGTCTTTGTGATGTATCAAGAGCCACGGTATCCAGGGTAATGTCAGCATACCACCAAGAAGGACGAACCACATCCAACAGGATTAACTGTGGACGCAAGAGGAAGCTGTCTGAAAGGGATGTTCGGGTGCTAACCCGGATTGTATCCAAAAAACATAAAGCCATGGCTGCCCAAATCACGGCAGAATTAAATGTGCACCTCAACTCTCCTGTTTCCACCAGAACTGTCCATCGGGAGCACCACAGGGTCAATATACACGGCCGGGCTGCTATAGCCAAACCTTTGGTCACTCATGCCAATGCCAAACGTCAGTTTCAATTGTGCAAGTAGGGCAAATCTTGGGCTGTGGACAATGTGAAACATGTATTGTTCTCTGATGAGTCCACCTTTACTGTTTTCCCCACATCCGGAAGAGTTACGGTGTGGAGAAGCCCCAAAGAAGCGTACCACCCAGACTGTTGCATGCCCAGAGTGAAGCATGGGGGTGGATCAGTGATGGTTTGGGCTACCATATCATGGCATTCCCTTGGCCCAATACTAGTGCTAGATGGGCGCGTCACTGCCAAGGACTACCGAACCATTCTTGAGGACCATGTGCATCCAATGGTTCAAACATTGTATCCTGAAGGCTGTGCCGTGTATCAGGATGACAATGCACCAATACACACAGCAAGACTGGTGAAAGATTGGTTTGATGAACATGAAAGTGAAGTTGAACATCTCCCATGGCCTGCACAGTCACCAGATCTAAATATTATTGAGCCACTTTGGGGTGTTTTTTGGAGGAGCGAGTCAGGAAACGTTTTCCTCCACCAGTATCACGTAGTGACCTGGCCACTATCCTGCAAGAAGAATGGCTTAAAATCCCTCTGACCACTGTGCAGGACTTGTATATGTCATTCCCAAGACGAATTGACGCTGTATTGGCCACAAAAGGAGGCCCTACACCATACTAATAAATTATTGTGGTCTAAAACCAGGTGTTTCAGTTTCATTGTCCAACCCCCTCCTCAGATTCAGGATAAGTGTTTCTCGCATGCTCTTTGCAATACTTTGATGGTACTGCAAAAGATTGTATACTCTGCCAGCTAATTGTTAAGCCAAGTCTCACTTCTCCCTAGACAAGTATATAATGCACAATTATACAGCTACTTCATCTAAAAATCAAGCTGTTCAAAAAATGCCAGGCCTCCCGCACTTCAGCTGGGTCATCTGCCTCACATCCCTCTTTCATCTTGTACAAAGGCTCTGTGCGTGTGCATCTAGGAATATGCAGTGTATGTGATGCAGTTTTTATGTGTTTGAACTCTGAGAATAGAGGTCCATTAGAAACAGAAAAGGCCACAGAGAGCAGTGTTCCTTTATTACAGCCTAATAAACGTTAAACAGCAATGTCCCACATGCACAACAAACTCACAGCAGCAGCAAATAGGAAAGGCCTCCAATAAGACTGACTACTCTCCAAGACATAATTAAAGATCATCTGAGCTGTCAGACCTGTAATCTATTCATATTGACTCGGTGCTGTCCTGGAGAGGGCACGCCTGTTGAGCTGGGACAAACAATGCCAAATTCGATGTGGAGAAGAATAGATCATTTACAGGGAGGACAGTTCATTGGGTTTTGTTTTAATCACGTCGGTACAGAGATGTGTAGTTCCTGGTTTACATCAGATCCACATCCACGCTACCTTTCAAACAATAACCTTCCACCTCTTCCCTGCTTTATTAACACAAATAAACCTTAAGTACATTAAAGGGGATTTACACGATTGTGAAGTAGAAAGAAAATATAAGTTGATTTTGAAAGTTTCTTATGAGTTAAAATTAAAAAAAAGTGTGTGTGCATTCAGCCCAGTTGATTAAATAATTTGTAGAACCACTTTTTGCTGCAATTACAACTGCAAGTCTTTTGGGGTATGTCTCTACCAGCTTTGTGCATCTACAAACTGAATTTATTGCCCGTAAAATTAATGTTAGTCAGATTGAAGGGAGAGCCTCTGTGAGCATCAACTTTTAAGTCTAAATTCAAGTTCTTGGATTGGCATCTTGACTTTGCCATTTTAGTACACGGATAAGCTTTGATCTAAACTCTTCCATTGTATCTCTGGCTGTACATTTAGGGTAATCTTCCCACTGAAAAGGAAAACCACTGAGGCTTTCAGAGAACAGATCTATTCAAAGTGAGAATAAATCACACACAAGTAGACTATTTTACTAATTGGATAATTTATGAAGGCAGTTGGCAGCATTTTTAGGGGTGTTAGACTATAGGGGCTGAATAGGCAAGAGAGACATAATTAGATGGGACTTTTTTTTAATATGTGGAGCAGACTGTTTTGTGGGGGGACGTAAAAAGTTCAGACCCTGACTTGACTTTATTCAGTCATGCAGCATAACAAGCAGATGTGATGGCTCCTCTCACAACGCACATATCTTTGGGAGTTCACTGGCAGTTCAGTTATCTCCTTCAATGGGTATGAAGTCAGCCAAAAACATTGGACATGAGCAGCAGTTTGGGCTCTGTGAATGAACGTTGACCCAGCCCAACAGTTCCTAGTTCAATCTTTTTTTCATGCTTTGTGTGCTTCTGTGCTGCACCCATCTATCAAATCCCCATCAGAGACTTCAAAAAGAAGCACAACACGGTTGGAATCTTTGGGGTGATTGGGCTAGAAAAAAACAAGTATATTTTCTGTGTATTTTTTAGATGTTACGTTTACAGCACAATGAGCGACAAAAACTACACAAACAACCTCAATATCTTCTTTATCTCCCCTCCCCCAGACTCTATGAACACACACTCTTACTACAGAACAGTCATAAATAATATAGATATTGACTCAGCACTCAAACATGGACACATACACACACACACACACATATGTTGTAGGCCAGTGAACCTTCCCCTCCCCACTGCTCTAACGTGCGGCAGTGCTGTTCTGTTGCCTAGAAACCAGGTAGAGTTTCCAGCAAAAGCCTCAATACCGAGAGAATCCTACCATCCCAACTTCTCCCTCTAACTTCCTCCATGCAAATACTAATTTATTCACACGTGGTTGAGATGTTGCCTTCATTACATATACAAAGACTATCCAGCCAGCACCCTTTTTAAATCATCAATCACCTTCCTCATGGAAAACCCAACTGCTTTATTTCTTTCTGGACTCTTGTCTACATGTCCATGCCCTGTGCACAAACTTTATGTCACTATCTATACAGACAGACAGACACATGCACCTTTACACTCACAGAGCAGAAAGACAGAACATGAAAGAATATGCTGCAGATTTCAGGTCTCTAAAGGGAATGCACAGGAGTATCCAGACATATCCATTAATCACAACTGTGCTAAAAGCATCTCTTATCTAACATGCACAAACACACAGGGGTGAGCACATCTGGCATAAGAAGCACTGTTAAATATGTGTTTGCCTTTAAGTTTGCCTTCAGAGTCAATTTTCAGAAATAGAAAAACTGGCAAATATGAACCAAATCACAAAAATCGCTTCTTCTTGAGAAAAAAAAACATTAATGTGCTATTCTCTTTATTTGCTAGGCGAATTGGAGAAAGAACCAGTCTTCCTTACTTATAGAGAAAGAATAAGCTTTAAAAAAGTTTATTGTGCTAGCTTAAACATTGCATTGGTATGATTTTGATCTCCCATTCACTCATACACAAACATATGAAAAGAAACACTGTGCCATGCTGTCCGCATTGCCATGACAACCCAGTGCTGGATGCTGATGGGTTTCCCAGATATTTTAATTGTATATCCATCTCAACATTACTCTTTTATTCGCACGCATGTGTATCTTCAAACATATGAGCATTCATGCGTGCACGCCCTCACTTCCTTTGGCACACAGACACCTGTTTTACAAGCTCGTCCAAAGAGCAAAGTTGATGTCACAATGGAAGTCTGGTTTTCTACAGGTTTTAGGCAGAGATAATTAGCCCTTGTGTAGATGTGTTGAGTGCTATCCTCAATATCGAGAGCAGTCCTCACACTAGAGGCCATTATAGTCAAGTGCTATGTCTTTGACTTGCTTTATCTTTTTGTCTGTCATTTGGACTTTTGATAACAGGATTTCTGCTTTTTGGAGTTGGTGGTTACCTGTCTTATCGAGTGATTCGCAAAACGTGGGCGGCTGTTCAAAGTATTCCAAAGCTGCCTGCGATGTTGGATGGAGTCTGTAGAGTGATCAACACTCAGACTGAAATGTTAAGAGAGCAGAATCGCAAGCTGGACACAATTCTTGAACAGAATCGCAGCCTGGCAGGGGTTGAACTCAGAGGTTAAAGGATATAATCTTGGAGAAGTTGTACGCTCGAGATCTGCGGAAAGTACCCGAAATTTGGCTATTTGGATTCGCAAGTGAGACATACCAGTAAAACTCTTAAGGTAGTTGGAAATTCACAACTGCCTGAACCACAACATTTATTGTTTTTCTAAATCTGGCGCCCCAATGTGGCCTTGGCAACTTCTGCTAACTGGCAAAATATCTCCTGGATGTTATATAACAAGACGCTCTTTCCCAGCACTCCCCTACCAGCTGTGTGCTGATAGGACCATGCGGCCGAGTGATAAAACTTCCACCTCTCTTCTCAAGGACAATGGTGCTTCTATCAGTGTTGACAGTCTAATACTTGCAAACACACTCAGACTTATACATTCGCACCCTCAAGATTCCACCGTACCCTTGCTAAATCTTTATTTATGTGTGTGTTGCTTACCCCTGCTGAGGTTTTTTTTGTACTACTTCAGACTGTATTCTGCTCAGAATAGAGTCTGAAATATGATTTTTTTTTTCCTCCTAGCTTACTTTACCTAAATGTAATCTTGAAGATCTCTCTTCAAGATGGCGCCGACGATGGCAGCCTCGGAGCTTCGCTCTCTCCTTGTTTTTGTAGTTTGTGTGTTTATACCATGCTGTTACCAGGGCTGCTCTGGGACTTTCGGATCATTGCCTTATCCACCTCATCCCAACTTACAGACAGAAACTAAGAGCTTCCAAACCCACGGTTCACACTGTTAAAAAGTGGACTGAGGAATCGAAGCAGACGCTACAGGCCTGCTTTGAATGCACAGACTGGACTGTTTTTGAAACCTCAGCCACTGATTTAAACGAACTAACTGATGTGGTGACATCATACATCAGTTTCTGTGAGAACATGTGTGTGCAGACCAAGACCTTCTGCACCTTTGGGAACAACAAGCCATGGTTTACTCCACATCTCAGGAATCTGCGCAGGGACAAGGAAGAAGCTCACATCAGTGGAGATTGGGCGCGGTACAGGCAGGCCAGGAACAGACTAACAAAGGAGATCAAGGCAGCCAAGAGAAGCTACAGTGAGAAGCTGAAAAACAGCCTTTCTACTGGTGACACTTCGGCTGTATGGACTGGTCTGAGAAACCTGACTGCCTACAGAAGCCCAACAAACCTTCCTGAACAAAGTCCTCGCCTGGCCAACCGTCTGAATGGCTTCTACTGCAGACATGACAAGAAGCCATTCACACCTCAAACCAACTCCTCCACATCCCATTCAGGAACAGGTTCGACCAGCGAAGCAACCAACCCCCTACCTTCAGATCCTCTGCCTGCACTAAAGATCTCTGAGGAAGATGTAAACAGGCTCTTTCAGCGCATGAAAACAAAGAAAGCTGGAGGACCTGATAACGTCTCCCCATCATGCCTGAAAGCCTGTGCAAATCAACTCGCTCCAATCTTCACCGGATCTTCAACAAGTCACTGGAGAAGTGTGAGGTCCCCTCCTGCTTCAAACGATCCACCATCATCCCAGTGCCAAGAAACCCACCATCCTAGGATTAAATGACTACAGGCCTGTAGCCCTGACGTCTGTGGTCATGAAATCCTTTGAGCGGCTGGTGTTGAAGCACCTGAAAGACATCACAGGCCCTCTACTGGACGCCCTGCAGTTTGCTTACCGAGCAAACAGGTCGGCAGATGATGCTGTTAACTTAGGTCTACACTTCATCCTGCAACACCTCGACTGCCCAGGGACCTACGCCAGGATCCTGTTTGTAGACTTCAGCTCGGCCTTCAACACCATCATACCAGACATCCTCCACCAGAAGCTCACCCAGCTCAACGTCCCAGCCTCCACCTGTCAGTGGATCAACAGCTTCCTGACGGACCGACAGCAGCAGGTGAGACTGGGGAGCATCTTCTCCCGAACCAGATCAATAAGTACTGGTGCCCCCCAGGGGTGTGTTCTATCCCCACTCCTCTTCTCCCTCTACACAAATGACTGCACCTCAGCGGACTCGTCCGTGAAACTCCTGAAATTTGCAGATGACACCACTGTCATTGGACTGATCCAGGACGGTGATGAGTCTGCATACAGACAGGAGGTGGATCGGCTGGTACACTGGTGTAGTCAGAACTGCCTGGAGCTAAACCCACTCAAGACTGTGGAGATGGTGGTGGACTTTCGGAAAACACCACCTCCATACACCCCCCTCACCATCCTCAACAACACCGTGTCGGCTGTGGATCACTTCAGGTTCTTAGGAACCACCATCTCTGAGGACCTGAGATGGTCTTCACACATAGACACTGTTCGGAAGAAGGCCCAGCAGAGACTGTACTTCCTGAGGCAACTCAAGAAGTACAACCTTCCACAGGAGCTGCTGGTCATCTTCTACACTGCCATCATTCAGTCTGTCCTGTCTTCATCCATCTCCGTGTGGTTCGGTTCATCCACAAAACAGGACAGGTCCAGACTGCAACGAATAATCAGGACTGCAGAGAGAATCATCAGGGCTGACCTTCCCTCCATCCAGGACTTATACAGGTCTAGGGTCAGGAAAAGAGCTGCTAAAATCTCTGCAGACCCCACACACCCTGCACATAAACTGTTTAGAGTTCTGCCTTCAGGCCGACGCTACAGAGCGCTGTTCACAAAAACCAGCTGCCACAGAGACAGTTTCTTCCCCCAGGCTGTTTCTCTGTTGAACATTCAATAAATACAAAAACAACAGCATACAGATGTTGCAAATGCACCTTTTTATTTATATATGTGTATATTGTACATTGTAAATATGTATATTCTGTAGTGCAAAAACAAAACCAAAGAGCAAAGTGTACCGGAGTCAAATTCCTTGTTTGTATGTACAAACTTGGCAATAAAGCTGATTCTGATTCTGATTCTGATTACTTTTCATAGATTTTCAGATTTCTCAGAAGGATTACCAGCAAAAGCCAAATAGTATTAGTATTTGAAAATTTGACTACAGCTGTTTTTACACCAATGACCAGAGATTTTTAGATTTCTTAGAAGGATGTATTACAACAATTTCATACCATTGAAAGCCAAACATTATTAGGATTTAAAAAGTTTGGACTAAAAATGTTTTATACCAGTGACCCAGCTTCTCTACTTAGACTTCAATGAGTGGCCATGACTGTTACTATTTGAATGATGGGACCACAGCTGCCTCATACCAGCGACCTCAAGGATTAATATTACCATTTTTCTTCTAGCACAGGATGAATTTCTTACCACAGAGGAATTAATGAGCTAATTACCTCTATTAAAAAGATTGGATTAGAACCAACTCTTACCAGCAAACTCCCAAGGATTATTAATGTCATTTGATTTGTTTTTCTGTGTTTGATTTTCTGTATCATTGTAATGTTTTTCCTCATGTACAGCGCTTTGAGTGCCTTGTTGCTGAAAAGCGCTATATAAATAAACTTGACTTGACTTGACAAACATACAGGGTCACACAGAATGTTTTTTTAAAGCTCATTAGGAAACTGCAGTGCAGGTTCTAAACTGCACACACAACATAGCAATTCAACCTAAAAGCAAAACTGAATACTATGTTAAAGATGGTGTGAACATAAAGAGATAAAAAAATGTACTCTAAAGAGAAAAAGAAATTACATCACAGGCTTCCTGTACACATTTTTCTGAATAAATTTCTATACATTTCCAGAATTAAATTTACAGAGTTCTTTTTGGCCATTGTTAACAGATAGAAAAGTAGATGGATGGATGGATGGATGGATGGATGGATGGATGGATGGATGGATGGATGGATGGGTAAATCAAGCAATGTACTGACTAAGGGATAGGTGAAACTGCTGACTGGTAGATGGAGCAATGGACAGATGGAGGGATGGACAGACGAATACAACTTTTGGAAAATGGTATCAGGAAATTTTAGACAGAAAAATAATTTTCCAGGCTCTATTTTAGTTTTAATTACATCTGGAAAAATATATAAATTAAGCTACATGCTATTCCAGCCTATTCCAAATTGTGTAGTAACCCTGTCTTTCTGGAATATGTTTGGATCCTCAAACCATGATGCAACTTAGCTCCTCTTAATCACTTGGTTTTTCACCTACCACTGCTGACACTTCATCCTCTCACCTCCTGGTTTATAGCCTGGATAAATCTGCTTTTACTGAACTCAATCTCTTTCTACCTCACAATCAGGACATCATGCATCAATTGCCACCATATCCTTACATGTAGATTAATACAGGCCTGAAGTCCACTTCAAGTGGTCTTATGTTGAAAGTGATCTATTTGCCTTGGATGTGTGTATGTGTGCGCGCGTATGTCTTTGCAAATATAATGCAATACCCTGAAAATAAAAACCAACCCCTGCCCCCCCAACAGAGCAGCACACAAAACATAAAAAAACAGAAATAAATCAGTGCTCATGCATGTTTTCAGCACCATAAGAAGACCATAGAAGGAGAGATGAAGGAAACAGGGGCAAAGAAAGAGCAAACGTTATTCAGCTGCAGCCAGGACAAGAGAGTGAGGAGGAGGAAGAGGAGGATGGGGTTGCCTGAGAGCAGAGTTATGTCTTGATGTTGGAACACCACTGCATTCTCACTGCAGCAACCATCAACTGGCAGAAAAAGACAATAGGAAGCACAACAGAGCTGGTGAGCGCAGAAAAGTGCTCATCCCTTACACCTGTGATTTTTAAGAGCTTTGTAAAACTGTTAGATGACAGCAGCAGCAGCTTGTTAGAGAACACAAACTGTTCAGAAAAGACCGAATTTAAATGACTACATTCAGCTCTTTTTACTGGCCCTGTTCATCTTTCTCAGCTCAGCTCTTGCACCATTCTTCTGAATGCTCTGATTCTTCCCTTTCTCCTGTTTATTCATTTCATTCCTTCTTCTGTCCTTGTTCTCGCCTCTGTTTTTAACTTCCTGTCTTCTCTCTTTGAACCCTCTTGTCTGTTTTCCGTCTTAGACTTCCTTTTTTTCTTAACTTTTGGAGACATCAATCTATCTTTGGCTTTCTTTTTCTCCTTTCGTCTTATTTCAGCTCTTCATTCAGCACCCCTTCACTTTTTTAGCTCTCCGTTGGGTGTAACATTTTCATTGAACAGATTTTTTAGAAGACATTTCATAATCTCTTTAGGGGTTTGGTTGGTGGATTGATGCATGGAAACACACTTGTAGACCATCACCAACAGGCTTCCATAGCAACAGCTGCTGAAACATCCCTTCCCACAATATCGGATGGCCAATCAGTGCAGCAATGTCGCTACAGGGAACCTGAGTGATGGCTTGCCAAGTTAAAAGACAAACTGGGTAGATGGAGAAGTAACTCTACAGTGACCCTCTTGTTTTGGTGTGGTTTTATGCAAGGTTTTGGGTTAGTCTAACATCACTCCCCTCATTGAGGTAAATGTTGTCAGAGCTCTGATGTACAACCACAAGCACCTGGAATATGTCAAAGTAGGAGACTGGCTAATCCAGGCTTCTAATATGCACTGGATGGGGGTGAAAAGAAGTGCCTGATAGCTCCTCCTTTGAATTGTTAAAGTTGACAGTAAATGTAGTCTGCTGGGATAGAAATAGTAATGTTTCTGTTTCTGTTAGTTAATGAGATACTGGAGTCAGACAGCAAGTGGAACACTATGCAAAGTGGAGACATTAAAGAGGATCTAAACACAGACATAAAGCATGCTGGAAAGTAAAATTCAGGGCATTGCACAAGTACTCACACCCCTTAAACTATTTCAAACATCTAACAGAGAAATCTTTAACGCATCTGAAAATGTTGAGTTTGGCACAGCTGCAAACCTTCTAAGACATGACTGTCTACCAAAATTGTGAAGCCAGTCATTTTTTAGAAAAGCTACCAAGAGCTCTATGGTCTGAAGGAGATGAAGAGATCCACAGCTTAGCTAGCAAGATAAAAAGACAACAAACATTTCTGGACATAATGTGCACATTTAGAAGGTTATCAGTTTAACAATCTACAATTGTTCATCTATTAGCAGAGAAAGAGGTTTTTTTTGTGCATGCTGATATCTGACCTTAAAATCTTACTCGGGAGCAAGTTTTTCTTTAGCACAAGTTACAATTCTATAGATTTCTGAATTGATCTTGAATTTATCTTGTCAAGACAATTTTGCTTTGCAATAGAGATGCGCAGGAAGTTTGCTTCAACAAACCCACTGTCATCTGGACAAAGCCAGCAGCATTGTGAAAATCATGTTTTCTCCAGTGAATTTAACACAATTGAACCTGATTTGCTTTGTCGGAAACTCCAGAAGACCCAGGTGGAGGCCTCAACAATCTACTGGATCAAAGACTACCTGACAAACAGAACACAGTTTGTGAGAAGGATTGTGTATCTAACCAGGTCAGCAGCACAGGAGCACCACAGGGGACGGTACTCTCACCATTCCTCTTCACTCTGTACACCACAGACTTCCAGTACAAGACAGACTCCTGTCATCTGCAGAAATACTCAGATGATTCTGCAGTTCTGGGGTGGATCAGAGATGGACAAGAAGATGAGTACAGGAAGGTGGTGGACCGCTTTGTGGTGTGGAAACAATCATCTGATCTTGAACGTGAATAAAACAAGGAGATGATTGTAGATTTTAAGAGAAACAAGAATAGGTCAAACACTATTTCCATCATGGGAGAAGAAGTTGAGGTGGTGGAGGAATATAAATACCTCAGTGTTCACCTGGAAGACACACTGGAGTGGAGATGCAACTGTGAAGCCATCTACAAGAAGTGACAGAGCAGACTGTACTTCTTGAGGAAGCTTAGGTCCTCCGGTGTTTGCAGCAAGATGCTGCATATCTTCTATAAGTCTGTTGTGGAGAGTGTGATCTCTTCTGCCATCATCTGCTGGGGAAGCAGCATCAGAGCCAGGGATTTAAAAAAGCTCAACAAGCTGATAAAGAAAGCTGGCTCTGTTCTGGGGACTCCTCTGGAACCTCTGGAGATCATTGTACAAAGAAGGATTCTTCATAAAATGAAGAACATTATGGAGAACCCTGAGCATCCTCTTCATGACAACAACAGAGTGTCTTCAGTCAGAGGCTTCTTCAGATGTGCTGTAAGACAGAGCACTACAGGAGATCCTTCCCGCCCACAGCCATCAGAAGCTACAGCTCTTTGAAGAAACCTGCATAATATGAGCTACAACAGGATTTAATTTCACATTGGGATTATTAAAGTATTTTTGAATTGAATTGAAAATGACTAAATAAAACCAAGACCGGGAAAATAAGAAACTCAACAAAACAAAAAACCAAGACATGCTTACCAAGGGCATAAAAAAAATGCATCATCTGCCACAACTGCTGAAATCTATCAACAAGTACTGCAGATTGAATGATGACGGATCTATTTCAACCAGCTACCTCACAATGACTAGACACTGAGCATGATCCAAGGTATTTTATTAATGACAGCACAAAGAGCGAGGTGGGCTGTAGCAAAAGTGGTTCTTCACAAGTCATCTGGTTTTCATTCAAATTGGCCTTAAACTTTTGAAAAAATACATTAATTACAATCTGACAAGCACCACTTGGCTTCACAGCAGAAAGCACTTAAAATAAGTTCAGTGCTAATACCATGTTTTTTGCAGTTTCTGGTAAAACATTATTTTCTTCTTTGTTTTTACTGTTATTATAAAAAGGGAATCTGTGGTTCTGCCAAAACTCCTTGTGGCAACATACATTTTGAGAAATGGCTATCATCTGGCCAAACACACTAAAAATGTGCCACAGTCATTTTCACCTCAGACGCTCAGAGCCTTGGGCAAAAGTGAGGGTCACTGCCTGGACACGCGTTGTGTGTGTGATTGTACACTCGTACAGTTACTTGTAAGCACTTAGGCACAGACACACACACTCGCACACACACAGCATTTACACAAATGAGAAGAAGCACTATTAGTTCCAGATCGTTTTGTGAAGCAGTCTGTAAACATTGAGAAGAGGGATAAACAAAGATCCTACTGCACTTGAAGTAATCCCACAATACATACACCTCAACACCCTCCACACAGGGCATGCTGGCTTGCCAAATGGCTTCCATGCATACTTAGACATAAACATTAATAAACACCTGGAGGGGTACAAGACATATTTGTTTATGTATTATGTTTAGTTAATGCACTGAAAAACCGAAATGATGTTCCATGTTGGATTGGATATCAGCAAGTAAAGATTAGGCAAATTAACTGCTACTCCAGTGCCTTGCAAACGTTTTTACACCCCTTTAACTTTTTATCATTTCATCACATTACAACTACAAACAACGGATTTTATTGAGAATATATGCAATGGACCAACATCAAGCAGTGCATAATTGTGAAGTGGAAGGACATTTTAAAGACTGGCTATTCATAAAGACAGTGTGTGGCAACATACATACAAAAACCCAGTTAATTTTTTTGTCTGCTTTACAGTTATGCAATACTTCAGTTGCTCAATCACATAATCCAGAAAAATACATTGAAGTTTGTGGTTAGAATGTGCTTTAATTTGAAAACCTTTAAGGACACTTCACTGCTTCTACAATCACTGTTTATAATAATTTTAGTTAGAACAAAGTTAGACACATTTTACATCCACACAGCCATGCACACACCTCTTAACAATACACTCTGGAGGACTGCAAAAGAGTTGCCAAGTTTCATACGTCACAGAGACAGGACCCATCGGTCTCAGCAGAGAAATGGACGTAACGACCCTCAATCTGCTGTTATGATGAGCACAGGCCAAATATAATGAGTCACTGAGCAAGCTGGCAAACACACATAGATGCAATGCTTAATATAAATACAGCAAGACAAGGCATTGTGCCTGGCAACGACGAAGCGATACGCAGAAAGCTGTCTTTTGTACACACGCCTTCATCCTCTCACTTCAACCTCAGGAGGCATGTCTGCGTGGTAACAGAGGGACGACCCATTGAAATAAAGGCCAGCTTTCGTCATTTCTCACATTGAGGGGATAAAATTAGTTTAGGATGTAAATACATGCAGACAAAAAAGAATAACATCTCTGTAATGGTTTCAGTACATCATAAGCTACAGGAGATGGTTTTGTCAAGTTTCTCACCTGAGGAAAGAGCTGATTAAGGTTTCTTTCAACACTGCTTTGGTCCGAAAAAAACAACCCGCTTCAAGTTGAATACTACCACTCAAACAGCTTTGATTCTGCCACCAAGCTTTCTAAATATGTCCACTATATCAAAATGTAATATGATATCTGAGATATCTGATGCTCAAATAATTTTTCACTGATGAATCCTGGATTTCTCCATAATAAACCACAGGCTAAATACAGACGGTCAGGTGCTCCATGCGTGGGAGTCAACATCAATGCAAACACATTAGGATAAATTCCATTGGCATGATTTAATGTAAGGATATTACCTTTAATTGAGATAGATGGCATGATGAATCCACCCAACAGTAATACATTAGATAGTTGGGCCCTGCTTTCAGGATCTTATTTGCATTAATAAGGTTCCTTTGTCTCGTTACACCAGGGTATTTTTGGACAGCCCCAGATCTCATTAAGGAAAATATTCAACATGTTTACTTGGAAACAAGATTTTTTTTTTGCAAATTTCTTCTGTAATTTATACAGTACAGACCAAAAGTTTGGACATACCTTCTCATTCAAAGAGTTGTCCTTATTTTCATGACTATGAATATTGTAGCTTCACACTGAAGGCATCAAAACTATGAATTAACACATGTGGAATTATATACTGAACAAAAAAGTGTGAAACAACTGAAACTATGTCTTATATTCTAGGTTCTTCAAAGTAGCCACCTTTTGCTTTGATTACTGCTACACACACTCTTGGCATTCTGTTGATGAGCTTCAACAGGTAGTCACCTGAAATGGTTTTCCAACAGTCTTGAAGGAGTTCCCAGAGATGCTTAGCACTTGTTGGCCCTTTTGCCTTCACTCTGCGGTCCAGCTCACCCCAAACCATCTCGATTGGGTTCAGGTCTGGTGACTGTGGAGGCCAGGTCATCTGGCGCAGCACCCCATCACTGTCCTTCTTGGTCAAATAGCCCTTACACAGCCTGGAGGTGTGTTTGGGGTCATTGTCCTGTTGAAAAATAAATGATGGTCCAGCTAAACGCAAACCGGATGGAATAGCATGCCGCTGCAAGATGCTGTGGTAGCCATGCTGGTTCCAGTATGCCTTCAATTTTGAATAAATCCCCAACAGTGTCACCAGCAAAGCACCTCCACACCATCACACCTCCTCCTCCATGCTTCACGGTGGGAACCAGGCATGTAGAGTCCATCCGTTCACCTCTTCTGTGCGGCACAAAGACACGGTGGTTGGAACCAAAGATCTCAAACTTGGACTCATCTGACCAAAGCACAGATTTCCACTGGTCTAATGTCCATTCCTTGTGTTCTTTAGCCCAAACAAGTCTCCTCTGCTTGTTGCCTGTCCTCAGCAGTGGTTTCCTAGCAGCTATTTTACCATGAAGGCCTGATTCACACAGTCTCCACTTAACAGTTGTTCTAGAGATGTGTCTGCTGCTACAACTCTGTGTGGCATTGACCTGTTCACTAATTTGACCTGCTGTTAACCTGCGATTTCTGAGGCTGGTGACTCGGATGAACTTATCGTCCGCAGCAGAGGTGACTCTTGGTCTTCCTTTCCTGGGGCTGTCCTCATGTGAGCCAGTTTCTTTGTAGCGCTTGATAGTTTTTGTGACTGCAGTTGGGGACACTTTCAATGTTTTCCCAATTGTTCGGACTGACTGACCTTCAGTTCTCAAAGTAATGATGGCCGCTCGTTTTTCTTTCCTTAGAATTTGTATTATGGCAAGAAAAAGCAGCTAACAGTCTATTCAGTAGGACTATCAGCTGTGTACTGTATCCACCTCCTGCACAACACAACTGATGGTCCCAACCCCATTTATAAGGCTTGAAATCCCACTTCTTAAACCTGACAGGGCACACCTGTGAAGTGAAAACCATTTCAGGTGACTACCTCTTGAAGCTCATCAACAGAATTCCAAGAGTGTGCGTAGCAGTAATCAAAGCAAAAGGTGGCTACTTTGAAGAACCTAGAATATAAGACATATTTTCAGTTGTTTCACACTTTTTTGTTCAGTATATAATTCAACATGTGTTAATTCATAGTTTTGATGCCTTCAGTGTGAAGCTACTATATTCATAGTCATGGAAATAAAGAAAACTCTTTGAATGAGAAGGTGTGTCCAAATTTTTGGTCTGTACTGTACATGAAAATCCACTGCACAAAACCTGCAACCATGACTTAAAAAAAAAACAAAAAAACAAAAAAAAGGTCACTTGTGTACATGCAGCACTGCACCTCATGATTGTGGGAACATGCGGCCAGTGATTATTCTCAAAGTGCCTCAGCTCTGTAGTTGTAATTAACAGGCATTTTCCTTAGTCAGACAGAGTGTGGCTTAGGTTGGTGGCAGAGAGTTTTCTCTTAATGCTTAAGTAACTGCAAATCTAAGCTGCTTGGTTGGACAGACTTGTCCGGCTGGAAATATTAGGGTGGTCTAACAAACTAGCTATAGAAAAACAAAACGAAGAAATGTGTGAAGACTATATTTTTGGTCCAATTTAAGAATTGGACAAGAAATATAATCTTCATTCAAAAAAAGACGTTTGCCTAGGATTTCCATAAAGAAGCCAAAAGACCAGACTCAATAATTCACATCTTCTGAAATAAAACATTTTAAGGGCTGCCATGAAAGTGAAGGTAATGTTGTCAACCAAGAATCATGTCATATGGCTTCTGTTACTATTGGCTCCTCTCTGTGCCTTCAGCTCTTTATGTTTGGTTTGGATTTTAATAGGCTAAAATCAAGAAATGTTATATTAACTTTGGGAAAACCTTTTAGCCAACGTTTAAGGGTTCCTTTTTTACGTAGATTTTAGGATCACACTACTGCCTAACCAATACAGCTGCACAACATATGGAATAGAAATTTCAACCGCATTATCATTGAGTGCATTATAACAATAGAAACATTATCACAATAGACTGATTTGATGCAATATTTATTTATTCAATGCTGTTGTATATGCATGCCAAAAATATATCCGGATCAATGTAGATCAAAATTCTGAGGAATGTCTTTGAGACCTTGTTGAATCTGTGCCTTGAAGAATTAAGGCAGCTCCGAAGGCAGGGACCAATCTGTAATTGATGCCTGAAGAGAACCAGAGATTTTTGAGGACATCTTCAGCAGTTAGTGTACAACCCTGAGTACACTCAGTTGATTATTGCTGACCACATATTTAAAAAGATTAATGGCATAGGCTGTTGTGCTAAAATGCCATTGTGGTAATTGTAAGCAACTGTTGACCGGTCCTAATTGCCAGAGTGAATTAATGACTAACAAGTTCAATATTTTACAGCCACTTTAGTTCTGACACTAACTTGATTTGCACCAAGGATACAGGTAGAGGAATAGTTTCAAACTTTTACCAATGTCTCTGTTCCTCTGCATTGCTGAGAGATGCTGCGTTTACACTTTACAAAGTCTACTATGGACCACCAGGTTTGTACTGTTTATAATGGGCCATGAACATACACCCACTCATATAGAGACACAGAGGAATTAAAACACAGCTAGTTGTCCTGTGAGATCAGCTCTTATAACATAATCTGGTTCAGGTCTTATACAAGCAGTTATAAAAGCAACACCAGGCATATGACAGTGTGAGCCTTACTCATTAGCCATGCTGCCTCATGACATATATTCAATTCTCTCAGCAAATCCAGGAAAAAAAACCTTATTTCTACATCTTAAGAATAGAAAAAGTGCCGATTACAGGAGCATCTACTATTTTATTCCAAACAACCTCATTAGCTACTATCCTGTCATATTAGTGCTGTTAACAGCTGAGACCTGGACTAGGGTCAATCTGCAAATCCAAAGCTACTATTTGAAAAGGTATAGATAGATAGATAGATAGATAGATAGATAGATAGATAGATAGATAGATAGATAGATAGATAGATAGATAGATAGATAGATAGATAGATAGATAGATAGATAGATATAGGTCAATTCTGGGTATCAAAGTATAACACGATTTTTAAAAGTTAGCCTTTGAAAACGGTGAACATTTTCCATCATACGATTCCTACAGCCCTTTTATTGAGATGCTAGAGAAAGTGCCAGAGTGGCTTGAGTTTTCCTTCAACTGTGTGGAGCATGGAGGAGCATGGACACTTTTCCCTTGTTTACAAGAAATATACTTTTAGAGGTTTAGAAAGTCCACTCACAAAAAACAGTGGTGTGGAAAGAAAATTAGTGCACCTCATTACTCTTATTTAGGTTATTCTCTTTAAAACTACAAAATGCATGTTGGATTGGATTGACCCATGGTGGTCAATCAAATGTCGCAAAATAAACATGGGTCCACGCTGAACAGGTCACCAGTCCATCACAGGGCAGAACAGGTACACAGAAAGAACAACCATGCACACAAAACCTAAGCCATACCTAAGGGAACTTTGTTTACTCATGTTTTTTGGATTCCTGGAGGAGCCAGAGAACCCAGAGAGAATCCATGCAGGCACAATGCAAACATGCATAGGAATATATAAGCTCATTTTTTGTAATGTTTATTCCATTTAACATGTGGCTATGTTGTTAAGATTTAAGTTTGACTATTTTTGTAAACGACAGAAAGGTCGGTGCTGCAATTATTTTGACCTTTCATGAGCTCATTAAGACCAAAATGTTACAAGCATCTTTGAATTGATGTAACTGCTGCTGTATGTGGCTGTTTCAAGTTTTTTAGATCCCACAGAAAGTTTTTTCGGTGGGATGTAGCCTTTGTTTAAGAATGTGGAAACACACAGGATATAAGACACCTTGCAGATTAATCTCAAAAGCACTTACTTCCATAAAAGCTTCCACACACACACACACAGAACATGCAATACAGTTACAGAGGGATGTCTGACAACAGTTAACACCTACAACAATAAGCTGCATGTACGCAGGAAAAACAGGTAATAAAAAGTAACTATATGTTTGTGCAAGTCCTGTAATAGTGCAAACCATAGCATTTTACTTAAGATTGTCATACACATGGAAACTCTTATTGATCTATGCCTAGACCATTGTACAATAATTTGCATAAAAATTTTACCTTGGGTGGGCATGGACAAACTGAAAGTGATAAAACTTTGAAGATAAAAGGTTTAAATGTCTTTATATATTTTAGTTTAGTTTTAGTCTGCTGTTTATAAAAGTTTAAACTGACCAGCAAACTATCATTTTAGCTCAATATACTGTGCAAGTTTCACTCTCCACAGGCTTCTTTTCTATGTCCTCTCCTTTAGTGTCTCAGATCAGCTCTTAGAACCCACCAATCAAAGTGTCAATAAGAAGGATTGCTGATCAATAAGGATCAGTAAGTAATAAATCAGAGCTGATATGTTTAAAGGAACATGAATCAGACCTGTGCAGTTACAAGACCTAAAGGAGTACATCACTAAGAATTAAACTGAATCTCAATCAGAATACAAATACGTGACAAACAAGGTAATGGTACACTACGGTAAAAGAAAAGTAACCCTTAAGCCAAAGTTACAGAAATGATAAGGGCGCAATGTCATAATGCTGGGTTTGTGGTAGGACCAAAGTGCACAGAAGAAACCAGGAGCACGATGAATGAAGGTAAGTTAAAATTTTAAAATTTTCCCCTCACGAGGCGGCAGGAAACCAGGGTATCCCGAAAAAAGGCCAGACCAAATGAAAATAACCATGCATACCCCGGTGCAAAACAGGGTATTTAACACAAGGGTATCAAAGACATAAACAACACACAAGATCCAGCAGGGAAAATAGGCAAAATAAGACCCTTTAAATACAAGCAGAAATGCGTGAGAACCAATGACGCAAAACCAGAATCAAGAAATCAGAACAAAGGGGGGGTGACACTAGTGGGGGACAGAGGAGGAAACCCAAACAACAAAACAAACACAAAACTAAAGGGGAAACGGACCAGACCAGTATAAAAAAACAAAAACACAAACCCAAAACTCAGTCACTGGCTAGGTATGACACATAATACATGTTCCTGTGGGCAAAAACTCCTGCAGCCATGGAGTATTGATCCATTTTCTTAATGACGCTCCCACAATCAAAGCAATAACGATATAATCTTATTTCTAACTTAAGGGACAATTTGGGAACTTTTGTGGCCCCGATGAATCAAAATCTCAAAATTTGGGAAAAACTAATGCCAAAAACAAAACAAAAAAGACAAGCAGTAAAACATGGGCTCAGACCATAATGACATGGTGTGCTGTATTTATTAGAGGACTGACTGAATCATGTTCCACCACATATCCCTATATTAAAACACTGCAGTATTTCTGGTCAAAGAGAAGTCTGCGTTGAAAACTGATGTCAGGTTGCTGTCAGTATTTGACTGTCTGGTGAAGTCAGGTGGTTAAAGATTGACTCGCTGCTGCGTCTACCGCTGTTGCCAACTTCTTTGTAGCTACTGGTTGTCCTAAATGTCACTAGAAGTAGTTAAATAATGTTATCACTCACTAGCATAATGTATCATCTGCATGTTATTGCAATGGACATTGTGGAAGAGATGAAGAATGTTGTGGGGGTAACAATAAGTGAGAAAAAAAACATTATCATGTTTAGAAATGCAAATAGACTCGCCATTGTCAATTCTTGTATTATAAGTCACAAGTTACTTTAGTTTTTTTATTATATATATATATATATATACACGACGCCGAATGCGAGTATATATGTATATACTCGTACTCGTCATCGTCTTCCTCCACTTAATCCGGGACCGGGTCGCCGGTGCAGCAGACTCAGCAGAGACGCCCACACGTCCCTCTCCCCAGACACCTCCTCCAGCTCCTCCGGGGGGAGCCCAAGGCGTTCCCAGGCCAGCCGAGAGACATAGTCCCTCCAGCGTGTCCTGGGCCATCCCCTGGGCCTCCTCCTGGTGGGACGTGCCTGGAACACCTTTCGAGGAAGGCGTCCAGGAGGCATCCGATATAGATGCCCGAGCCACCTCAACTGGCTCCTCTCGATGTGGAGGAGCAGCAGCTCTACTCCGAGCCCCTCCCGGATGGCCGAGCTCCTCACCCTATCTCTAAGGGAGTGCCCGGCAACCCTACGGAGGAGGCTCATTTCAGCCGCTTGTATCCGGAATCTCGTTCTTTCGGTCATGACCCAAAGTTCATGGCCATAGGTGAGGGTAGGAACATAGACCGACTGACTGGCTGGGTTGCCCTCGCGGGACCCGGCCGGGCCAAGCCCGAAGGAGAGAAGCGAGGCCATCCCCCAGTGGGCCCAACACCTGCAGGGGGAACCGTGAGGGACCGGTGCAAAGAGGATTGGGCGGCAGACGAAGGTGAAGACATCGGCGGCCCGATCCCCAGATGCTTAGGCTGGCTCTAGGGATGTGGAATGTCACCTCACTGGGGGGGAAGGAGTCTGAGCTTGTGCGGGAGGTCGAGAGATATCGACTGGAAATAGTCGGGCTCACCTCCACCCACAGCGTGGGCTCTGGAACCCATCTCCTCGAGAGGGGCTGGAATCTCTTCTACTCTGGAGTGGCCCACGGGGAGAGGCGGCAGGCTGGGGTGGGTTTGGACTCGGGGTTAGACTCTGTCATCAACCAGGCTGAATCGAGGTGGTTAAAAATCTCAGCGGTTGCAGCGCTTCGGGGGTGGATGAGATCCACCCTGGGTACCACAAGTCTCTGGATGTTGTAGGGCTGTCATGGTTGACACGCCTCGTCAACATTGCTTGGCGGTTGGGGACAGTGCCTCTGGACTGGCAGACTGGGGTGGTGGTCCCCCTTCATAAGAAGGGTGACCGGAGAGTGTGTTCCAACTACACTCCTCAGCCTCCCTGATAAGGCCTACGCCAGAGTATTGGAGAGGAGAGTCCAGCCGATAGTCGAACCTCGACTTCAGGAGGAGCAGTGTGGTTTTCGTCCTGGCCGTGGAACACTGGACCAGCTCTACACCCTCTACAGGGTACTCAAGGGTTCATTGGGAGTTTGCCCAACCGTCCACAATGTGTTTTTTTTTGGACCTGAGAAGGCATTCGACTGTGTCATCGTGGTGCCCCTGTGGAGGGTGCTTCCAGGAGTATGAATCGGGGGGCCCTTTATTAGGGGCCATCCGTCTCTGTACAAGCGGGGCAGGAGTATGGTCCGCATTGCCGGCACTAAGTCGGACCTGTTCCCGGTGCAAGCTTCTGCTGGCAACAACTTAATGCCCACCCTCTACCGATAATCCACATGGCCCTCTCTTTCATTGTTTAAAACCTTTCTCTCCTAGACAATGGCTGCTGGACTGAGCTTTTATACTTGTAACTAAGTATATGTGCTCTCTTCAGACTCTCAACTTGAAAACTGGCTCAGAGTTTATCTTTTCCTTCTTTCTAGTGAAACGACTAAAGAGCTACAGCCATTCACATTTAACTTTTTCCTTCCCAGAGAAGTACTCGCTGTGGTCAAGTACTCTTTGTTCTCTTTGTGTCTCTTGCTGCTCTGTTCTCTCAAACCCCCAGTCCGGTCGTGGATGATGGCCACTCATACTGGAGCCTGGTTCTGCTGGAGGTTTTCTTTCTTCCCTGTTAAAGAGAGTTTTTTCCTTTATTGTGGAGGTTTTTCATGGCTAAATTGGACCAGCCTGGTGCCAGTCTTCATTGAGTGCACATTGGCAACCAGTAAGAGCAGAGTGTGAAGGTTTAATTAGCAGGGTACGAGCACAGTTTTGCTCAAAATATTTGAAATGCACACAATTAACATTATGGGTGACATACCAGATTCAAAGAGGACAAATTGTTGGTGGGGGGCACGTCTTGCCTGGCGGCATCTGTGACCAAGACGCAAGTCTTTTTGATGTATCAAGAGGCCCCGGTATCAAAAACAGGTAATGTTCAATCATACCACCATAAGGACGAACCACATCCAACAGGATTAACTGTGAATATGAGCGGAGCGGCTGAAAGGGATTTTTGGGTGCTAACTCCAGATGTACAAAAAACATAAAACCCACGGCTGCCCACATCACGGGAGAATTAAATATGCACCTCAACTCTCCTGTTTCCACCAAGAACTGTCCGGGTCGGGAGCCTCCAACAGGGTCCAATATACAACGGCCGGCTGCTATAGCCAACCCTTTGTTACTCATGCCAATCATACGTCATTTCAATGTGCAGATCGCAAATCTTGGGCTGTGGACAATGTGAAAACATGTATTTGTTCTCTGATGAGTCCACCTTACTGTTTTCTTCCCCACATCCGGGAGAGTTAACGTGGTGGAGAAGCCCCCAAAGAAGCGTACCACCCAGACTGTTGCATGCCCAAGGATGAAGCATGGGGGGTGATCAGGGATGTTTAGCTGCCATATCATGGCATTCCCTTGCCCATACTTTACTAGATGGGCTGCCAATGACTGCCGAACCATTCTTGAGGACCATGTGCATCCCGTGGTTCACATAATTGTTCCTGAAGGCCGGGGGTGCCGTGTTATCGGATGACACTGCAGGAACACCATACACACAGCAAGACTGGTGAAAGATTGGTTGATGAACATGAAAGTGAAGTTTCACATCTCCCATGTGGCGCTGCACAGTCACCAGATCTAATATTATTGAGCCACTTTTGGGGTTGTTTTTGGAGGCGCGAGTCAGGAAACTTTTTCTCCACAGTATCACGTAGTGACCTGGCCACTATCCTGCAAGGAGAATGGTTTAAAATCCCTCTGACCACTGTGCAGGACTTGTATATGTCATTCCCAAGACGAATTGAAGCTGTATTGCCCGCAAAAGGGGGCCCTACACCATACTAATAAATTATTGTGGTCTAAAACCAGGTGTTTTAGTTTCACTGTCCAACCTCTGCATATTTGTTTGTGAAAGCTAATATTATGAACCTCATATAAAGGTACGTGCTTTCAGACACCTGGCATCCGTATTTAAGTCTCTTATGTGCGAAACAAGAAAGGAACTTCATCTTGAGTTGCCCTGTTGATTGTGCCCACTAATAAAATAAATTAAAGTGAAAGTCGTTTCTGGAAGGAAAATGTCTCCGTGGAGAAGTACTCCACCAGTCAGAAGTGAAAAAAAGGAGTGTCGAAAAGCTGAACCCAGGTGGGGAAAGACTTGACTCCAGGTTCACTATATTATCTATAAAGAGAGACTATACGATAATAACCTACACTGAAAAAATGCAAGTGAATCTTTCTTTTCTGAGATCATCTAGCGAAATAACATTAACATTCTCTGCCTTATTTCAAAGGTCGACAGGCTAACAAACCCTTCCTGTACTGTAGCATCTGTAACCTCCACTCCATCAGGGGCCTGCAATGAATTTGCTAGAAAATTCTTTACTGTCCAAACCCAACAAAGATCAGAGGTGGCAGTCAGCACTCCCACATCACTCCGGTACCCAATGTTGTTCTTCCACTAGAACTGATTTTGACAAAAATTTCCCAATTTCACCAAATAAACTACAAAACGTGAAGATATTTAGCACCAACTAAGCTCTTCTTCTGCTGTGCTCGTTGTTTTCCCACAGCTTTCCTTAAGAAAGCTTTGGCCCGTAATAACATCTGATTTAGCACAAATAAAAACACTTCCCTTTTGTCAGGTTGTTTCCCCCCGGCCCTGAAAACAGCAATTTCAAACCTCTATTGAAAAAGAGCAGCTTGGACAAGCTGCTACTACAGAACTTACAGGCCTATATCACAACCTCTCCCCTTCATCAACAAGATTATTGAAAAAGCTGTATTTCAACAGTTGTAAAACAACTTCTAACAATGACCAACCGTTTCGATGTCTTCCGTCAGGCTTTCCGTGCTCGCCACAGTAAAGAGACGCTCTTGTCAAGGTGTCCAATGACATCCGTACAAATGCAGACTGTGGACGAACCACAGTGCTGGTACTTATTTGGACCTTAGTGCAGCATTCGACACTGGGTGATCACGTCCATTTTATTAGAGCGCCGGGAAAACCTACTGGGTCGGCCCTTTCTGGTCAGCACTCATTGGTTTAAATCCTACTTGAAGGAGGGCGGGACTTTTTGTGTCGAGTAGGTAACTTTCATCAGAGACCAAAAAATCATATGTGTGTTCCCCAAGGGGTCCATCCTTAGGGCCCCTGCTATTCATATCTACATGCTCCCCTAACTCATTATTAAACAAACAACGTACAAGTTTCATAACTATGCAAACGACACGCAGCTATACGTTACAATGGTCACCAGGTGACTATGAACCTCATTCAAGGCGCTGGGTAAATGCTTCAATGAAATCAATGCAATTGATGTGCCGACAAAATCTCTTCATGCTGACTCAAAACAAAACTGAAGTATAATCTTTGGACAAGGACGAGTGTTTAACATGTTAGCACACAGCTTCAGTTAATACGCTAAAACCACCAGTCAGGCTCGAAACCTGGGTGTAGTGATGGACTTCAGACTGAACCTTCAGAGGCACATAAAGATAAGTAACAAGGTCGTCTTCGAATCACCTAAAGAACATCTTCCAGGATTAAAGGATAATGTCTCAGCAGGACCTTGAAAAACTAATTCATGCGTTCATCTTTAGTAGAATTCATTACTGCAAACAGTGTCTTCACAGGTCTGTGCCTAAAATGTCGATCAGACAGCTGCAGTTATCCAGAACCTGGCTGGCCCCCCGAGTCCTCCTAGAACTAAGAGAGTGGAGCACATCACCCGGTTCCTAAAGTCCTTACACTGGCTTCCCCTGTAGCTCAGAGAATAGACTGTTTGCCTTGAGACACATGGTGGTTGTGAATTGGCGCTATATAAATAAACTGAATTAAACTGAAACTTTAAAATACATTACGACTTGTATGTCAGGTATCAACCACACCAGACCTCTCAGGTCATTCTGGCTCAAATCTACTCTGGCATACCCAACCCAGAACCAAGCAGCTTTTAGTTTCTTATGCTCCACTAATCTGTATAAACTGCCAGAAAACTGGGGGTAAAAATTGCCGGGAAAACCCTAAGTTGCTTTTTAAATCAAGATTAAAACTTATTTGTTTAGAGTGGCCTTTCTGTTGGCCATCTAAACTTTATTAGTAAAGTTTTCAGTCCAATTTTCCTTTCATTTTCTTATCCATCATTCTATTCTCTTTATTTTATTTTTATTATCTTTTAAATTACCTCTGTTGTTTGATTTTCTGTATCATTGTAATGTTTTTCCTTATGTACAGCGCCTTGAGTGCCTTGTTGCTGAAAGCGCTATATAAATAAACTTGACTTGACTTGACTTAATAAAGAATACTCAATGGACTAGTTGACTAAACTCGGTTACATAAGCATTTATGGGTCCCCCAATGCTTTTAAATTGCTTGTGTGGCAGCATTTAGGCTCCTCAGTAGATAAAGGAAATAGTTTAAGAATTAGGAATGTAGACATGGTAAATTACAGTGAACTGGCTAACTGTTAGCTGCAAATTACACACATCTGTGAAGAAACTATAATATTTGTAAAAAAAACACAAGGGAGTGTTTTCGGGGGTTTCGATGTGAGGCCTTAGGACATTGGAATTGGGGTCTTGAAGCAAACATAAAAAACACATTACATAAACTATTCAAACTAGGATTAAATGTTTATACTGTAGGTTAGAAATGTGTCAAAAGCCAGTTTACTGAATCTTGACTGTATTATAAATGCTGAAACCTTCTAATTTTTATGAACCCAATATTATGTGTGATTTTGTGAGCTGGATGTATTTTTACACCCTAGTATTCATTAATGCCTGCAAGTATGCCTACAAAAACATACAATAAGAAAACAGTAAAGTTAAACTGCCCAAATAAGGTCATCTTTATGAGGGGTCAAAGTAAAAAAAATTAACTTCAAATGAATTGAAGGTGGGCTGCACGGTGGCGCAGTTGGTAGCACTGTTGCCTTGCAGCAAGAAGGTCCTGGGTTCGAGTCCCGGCCGGGGGTCTTTCTGCATGGAGTTTGCATGTTCTCCCCGTGCATGCGTGGGTTCTCACCGGGTACTCCGGCTTCCTCCCACAGTCCAAAGACATGCCTGTTAGGTTAATTGGTCACTCTAAATTGCCCTTAGGTGTATGAATGATTGTCTGCATGGTTGTTTGTGTCTTGCCCTGCGATGGACTGGCGACCTGTCCAGGGTGTACCCCGCCTCTCGCCCATAGACTGCTGGAGATAGGCACCAGCTCCCCCGCGACCCACTATGGAATAAGCGGTAGAAAATGACTGACTGAGCTTTTTTAACATTTTTATTATTATGTTTCCCATATTTTGCTCTTCCAGCAGCATTGTCTTTCTAATCTCCCTTTTTCTTGTATAAAAAACTCAGTGGGTCCTCCTTCCTAACCAATCTGTGAAACATTGACACTTTTTTCTCAAGTCAGAGAGCTGCAGTCTATCTGTCAAGTGTGGTATCATTCATCTGATTATGTCCTGGAGACCACTGGCATCGCTCAGATATGGTTGTTGTGGTCGTTGCCTACCGACGTCTCTGTTGTGGTCATGTTTCGAAGATAAACCATGTGGTATCTTGTTTGTATAGTCTTTTGGAGAGGTGATAGAGAGTGACTTCATAGTTGAGCTGTAATATTATTTTGGGTTCGTGTTACAGCTCACCCAGTGTTGTTACTTGTAACTAAATCAATTTGAATTAAGTGGGGAATGATAGTTTATTGCTGATTGTATTCCAACTTGTTTGAACTCCATATTAAGCTGTTTGACAGCTTGATCTTACAGAATCCTAAACTTCAAATGCCTACTGTCAAAACATCAATCCTCAGACATACCTTTGCACTTTCCAGCTCGCTTTAACCTCTTTCCGTGTGAACATCAAACCCCCTTCCTATGTTTTTATATCTCTGCCCCCCTACTCAAAACACAGGAAACCTGTCCTGGAAAATTCAGCTCATATGTCGCTCCACTTTAAAGGGAGAGTTTCAAGCAGGAAAATAAATATGGGAAAGGGAAAGTAGCTGCAGAACAAAGTAACGCTAAATTGGTATGGCTGCATAGCTTGGTTCTGGCTGATGTCCATGCTGATAAAGTGGCTTAGGATGCTAGTGTTTCTACAAAGCTACCTCTGATGCTATCAGTGACATGCTATTCCTTCACTATTAGACAGTGAGGGCTGCGATTGTGGCTTTGATTACGCTGCAATGTGAGTAAGGCAGTCGTTCTGTATGTCTGATTCTTCACTGAGTAATCATTTGGAAAGCCAACATGGATTAGCATGTGCTCATAATACAACAGCTGAGTTTCACTGCTTATTTTTCCTGTTCCAGCTTCATCACGCCAGTATTTGTCTCTTTTATAATCATTCAAAGCTGTGTAAATTGTTTGTGAGACCGAGACAAAGTTACGTGCCTCTTAAAATCTTGTTGTCATACAACTACAGCCTTCAATGTATTTTATTCAAATTGTATGTAATGGAAAACAGAGTAGTGCATTATTGAAAAATGAAAGAAAATGACGCAGTATTTTTAAAATCGTTCTCAACTCTAAAAAGTCTGGCATTTATTTGAATGCAACCCTTTTTACTGTGGCGCCCCTGAATAAAATCTGGTTCAACCTATTTCCTTTGGAAATCACCCAATTAGTAAACAGTGGCCACTTGTATGTAATTAATCTGAATATAAAAACTGATGTTCTGTGAAGTTCTCAGTTAGCCCTGGCATTAGTCAACAAGGTTAGACTATAAAATATTATCTCAAGCTTGGAATAGCTCATTTCCTCCTACTCGTCGTCTTCCGCTTATCCGGAACCGGGTCGCGGGGGCAGCAGACTCAGCAGAGACACCCAGACGTCCCTCTCCCCAGACATCTCCTCCAGCTCCTCCGGGGGGAGCCCAAGGCGTTCCCAGGCCAGCCGAGAGACATAGTCCCTCCAGCGTGTCCTGGGCCATCCCCTGGGCCTCCTCCCGGTGGGACGTGCCTGGAACACCTCCCGAGGAAGACGTCCAGGAGGCATCCGGTATAGATGGCAGAGCCCCTCAAATGGCCCCCCTTTTCGATGTGGAAGAAGGGGGCGGGTCTACTCCGAGCCCTTCCCCCAAAGGCCGGGTTCCTCACCCTGTCCCTAAGGGGGTGCCTTTGGGCCCCCCGGACGGAGGAAGCTCATTTCAGCCGCTTGTATTTCCGGGGTCTCGTTCTTTCGGTCATGACCCCAAAGTTTTATGGGCCAAAAGGTTTAGGGGGAAACGTAGACCCCAAAAACCCGGGAAATTAAGCTTCGCTTTTCGGCTCAGCTTTTCTCTTCACCCAAACGACCGGGGGGGGGAACAGCGCCCCCTTACTGCAGCAAACCCCACCGATCCCCTCTGTCGATCTCCCCTCCATTTTCCCTCACTCCGGGGAAAGAAACCCCAAAAATTTTCAACTTCCTCCACTTTAGGGGAACTCCCCTTTCCCAAACCCGAAAGACAAAGGGCCCCCCTTTTCCCGGGGTTTAGTACCCTGGCCTCTGCCCTTTGGGAAAAGCTATCTTTAAACCCCCCCCCCGCTTCACCCCTTTGGCTGCGGGAAACCCCCCACGGGGATGCTGTAGGTCTTTGGGTAAGGGGCCGCGGGCCCCCGTCATCTGCAAAAGAAAAAGACGGGAAAACCACTTTGGGTTTCCCAAAACCGGGCCCCCCCCCGGGGGGGCCCCTTTGGGTGCGTCCCAGGAAAAAAACCCGTCCATAAAAGTTTTTGAAAAGGACCGGTGACAAAGGGGCACCCTGCCGGGGTCCCAAAATTGCCCAGGAACAGGTCCGACCTTTGGGGCTGGGGAAGGGGGACCAAACTCCTGCTTTCCCCTCGTACAGGGAAACCCGGGGGGGATGGCCCCAAAAAAAGGGCCCCCATTCCCTACTCCTGGGGAGGCCCCCGGGGTTTTTTTTGGGGAAAAAAATCCCAAAAGGCCCCCCCGATACCCTGTTAAAGGGTTTTAAGGGGGTGTCCATGGTTTCCATGGCTGGGACAAAAAACCACACTGCTCCTCCTGAAGGGAGAAGTTTTGCCCATCGGACGGGCCCCTCCTCTCCTACCCGGCGTAGGCCTTACCAGGGGGCTGAGGAGTGTGAATTTCCCCTGTAGTTTTGGGAAAACACCCTCCGGGCCCCCCCCCTTATTAAAAGGGACCACCACCCCATCTGGCCCTTCCAGGGGGGCACTGTTCCCCCCCCACCGCCATGCCAATTTTTGAAGAAGGGGGGGTGTCAACCATGACAGCCCCACAACCCTCCCGGATTTGAGGTTTCTCAGGGCGGTTTATCCCACCCCGAAGCCTTTCCACCGGGGGGGGAGCTTTTTTTTTAAACCCCCGCCCCGGGACTTCCGGGCCCGGGGGGATGAAGAGTCCAACTCCAAGGGCCCCCGTCTCTTTTCCACCAAGGGGAAAGGGGTGACAGGAATTAGGGGGACCTCTAAATACCCCCTTCCACCGGGGTGAAAAATGTTCCCAAATCGAGGTCAGGGACCTCCCACCCCCACTATAAAAATTTTGGCCCGGGGCACTGCTTTCCCCCTCTCCTGAGGGGGGCCGGATGGGTTTTCCAGAAAACGCTTCCGGGGGGCCGGGGGCCGGGGGGGATACTTTTTTTCCATTTGGCCCCACCGAAATCCTCCCAGGCCCGGGGTTTTTCCTCTGCCACAGGGCCCGGGGGGCCACAGCACCCTTGGCCCCCCCACGGTACCCTTTAGCCGCCTCAGGAGTCCCACAAGCCAACCACGGGCCCATAGGCCCTCCTTCTTTACTTGACACATCCCTTCTCCCGGTGTCCACCAACGGGTTTTGGATTTCCCGCGACAGGGAAACCCCAGAAACCCCAAAAGGCCCCCTGTCCGGGTGGGTTTTTCCCCTCCAGCGGGGTCCAACTCACCACCAGGGGGTGATCAAATGGACGCCTCAAACCCCCTCTTTCCCGCCCAGTTGGGCCAAAACCTGCGGCCCAAAGGGCTGGGTGTACGACCCAAAAAAGTCGAACCCCTTGACCTCCTGCCTAGGGGGTCCCCCGGTGCCCAAATCCTGATGGCACCCTTTTTTGCCTTTAAACATGGGTTTTAAGGGGCAATCCGGGGGACTAGCACAGAAGTCCAATAACAAAACCCCACTCGGGTTCAATTGGGAGGCCTTCCTTCCCCTCACGGGTCTCCAGCTTTTCACTTTTTTGTGGGGGGTTTTCCCCCGTGGGCGGGTTTAAGGGGCCCCCCGCAGAATAATGGATTTCCCCGGGGGGGCACTACCCCCCCCCCCCCACCGAGACATCAAAAGGCCGGGATGGACTAGGCCCCCCACCCGGGGTTGGGGCCGTAAGGCCCGGAAAACGACAGTCAGAGGGCCTTTCCCCCCACCCGAAAGGGGGCAGGGATGCACCCCTCCATCCAAAACTGGGCGGGTTTAAGGGTGGGGGGAACAAGCCCAACCCCCCCCGCCCCCCGCCTCTCCCCGTGGGCCAATCCCCGAGTAAAAGAGAGTCCGCCCCCCTCAAAGGGGGGGTTTCCAGAGCCCACGCTTGGGGCGGGGGAGGGGGGCCCGACAAATTTTTAGTCGATATCTTCGCCTCCCGCACAAACTCAAAAAGCTCCCTTCCCCCCCCAGCGAGGTAACATTCCAAAGTCCCCCGGGGGAGCCACCCTAAGCCCTCCGGGGAAACAGGGGGCCCGGGGTTTAAAGGGCCTTTCCACCTTCGT
>JAHHUM010001588.1:120860-181573 GCA_036173005.1 Crenichthys baileyi | reverse complement strand
CCCCCCTTTACCAGAAGTCTCGCCCTTCTTAAAACCCGGGGTCGGACAAAATGAGTAGCCTCCGAAAGTCTTTCACAGTCCAACTTAACATCTGTTAACAGCTGCTCATTCCCAAAATTACAACGGGTCTTCGTTCTGGGCTGGGTTTAATTTTAGTGACTCGGCACGAGCCCCAAGGGCGTTGTTTTTTAAAAAACGGGCTAAGGCAACTAAAAAAAACCTCCTATAATTTCTTAGAAACCAGGCAACAAGACTTTTAGCACCAATGAAAACCAAAAATACGGGACTCAAAAAATTTAAATGTCCACTTTAACTAGAATTTTTATTGCTTTCTTTAAATTTAGAAAATTTAAATTCAGCAACACAATAAATTCAATAAAATAAATAAAAAATCAACTCAATTTGTCTTTCCCTGATGCTGAAACTAGTGAGTTTGGAGAGGCTTTAAAGCCCCGGGCTCCATCAAGCACCCGATGGAGCTGTTCCTTCGGGTAACAACGAGTGGTTTCTGAGGGGAATACGACTTAATCTTCAGTTTTTTTTCCTTTTACGTGGCAGGCACTGATGCTTCAGGCTTCGAGGTTTAAACAGAAGCTTTTGTTGTCATATGTCTCAGAAGACAATAGCTTCCGGGGCTGAAGAGTTAAGGAAAACCCCGGGGACATATTGGGGTTGATTCAGGACTTCCAGAAGCCCTAAACTTAGAGCAATCAGCAGTTCACCGATCAATTCACTTCTGTTGTCTGGAAAAAAAGGCTGTAGATGAAATCGGTTCTTAATCTTGAGGGCACAGTCCTTCTAGGCACACGGTTTTGGCCCTTTTTAATGCAGTCGATCAGCTGGGCTGTGTCTCTGTCCTTTTCCATCTGAGTTCTTTCCCCCGTCCGATCTTGTTCGCGGGGCTTCTGCGAGGAAAAAATCCCAACTAGTTCCTCTATTTTGCCATTTTATAGAGCATTTCCACCAAACTCTTTTCTGTCATGGCCCAGTGGTTTTTACCATGGCTGTCCCATTGGTCACACGTGACATAAGGTGACTTTTTTTCTGGAATCACCACAGTCCTTGGCTGTCTGCTGGCCTCTTCTTTGACCTGTGCCCCGCCTCAGTCATCAGCCCTTGTGCTGTAAGCTACAGCTCTCACTTCCCCCAATTCCTGAACATCGGCTCTATCCCGTCTCACTCAACATTGCATTTTTAAACAGAGGCTTTATTTCTTACATCGGGGGCTCAAAATTTTTTGTTACAGCGTTCACTTCATTCAGAGTTTAAAAACCTTACTTCATTCTTTTATTCATGCTTCCAAAGATTAACATTATATCTCTTTCATAAAGCTGATTGAAAATGTCAAACCCCTTAAAGTTTTTTTTTCTTAACTCTCAGTTCTTAACCACATTTCAATCATACATCTTTTTTAAATTGATAATCAAAGATTATAATTTCATTTAAATATGGTTGAAAGAATGTAAAATCATCATACATCATTTTTTTGGATACACTTTTTTTATTTTTGCAAAAGATAAGACAGATAATATATGGCAGGAAATGTGTGGCTCCACACAGGCCTCCAGTCTGTCAGTTCTAGAATATGAGAATATGCTTGTTTCATTCTACTGCTTCAACTGTGTATTTTAATAATTATTGCATGGATTACACAAAAGGATATTTATAGTAGTTTTTATGGATTTAACTGTGAGCAGTTAATGAATTTTGCATGGATTACATGGAAAGATCTCACCTTATTTTGACAATATGCTTACCGTTTAGATGTGATACACAATTTAAATACAGTATCAGTACAAATCTTCCTAATATACTTGGAAATCCTCGATCTCATGCTGAGGAAAAACAAAGCTAAACACAGAACTGTGAAAGACAGAAATTGTCAAAGAAATAAAATTCTAGTACAGCCAAACACTGGAAAATATTTATTGATGCCAATATCAGCTGAGGTAAAATAACTGCCCCCAATAGTTGGCTGCAGTGTAGGCCACAAGCTAAAACTATTAATTGTGAATTGTGGGGGACTCTGGTTCAGTGTGAAGAGTTGTCTGGCAAAGTTGTAGGTAAGATTCCAACTTCCACTTGTTGATGTTCCTGTGGGCAAGGTACTAAACTCTGAGTTGCCCACCGATCTGTGTGTGCGTTTGTGTGTGCTACTGAGTGAATGTGGCTCTACTATAAAGTGCTTTGAGTGGTCAGTACAACTAGAAAAGCGCCATGTAAATTCTGTCCGTTTATCTTTCTGTTTGGGTTGTGTTCTGGTTAGTTTTCTAACTCAGTTGCTTTGTGTCAATGGTTTCTAATTGAAGAGGAAATAAAACTAATCACGCCAGCAGTAAAAAGTTGTTGAAAAGCCAAAAGGGAGATAAAAATACTACATGGCTAAAAACACAATTTAAGTCTATAAAAACCTTGGAAGCCATGCTTCAACTCTGTCCCAGGGAGAGTTGTCCAAGCCTCACATTCTACCTGAGGGCAGACCATGCTTGGCATTTACTACAAAGCAGGGCACTAGTCATTCATATGCATTCTGTTCAGGAAATAAGCATACTAACTTATCATACTTACTCAGAGGGCAGAGCCCTAGAATTTGCCTACTCACTAAAGTCCACTGCTCTTCTTCTTCTCCTTCTGTTGCCTGTTTTCTGCTATAGTTCCTCTTTTGCAGCCCCTGCCCCTTCTGCTTCTTCCGCCTTTTTTTCAGCTCTTACAGCTGCTTGTCATTCAACCCCTAGAAGGTGAGGGATCCTTTTACCTGTGTGCCTTTTCCTGTGTGAGTTGATGCTTGGTTGATAAGACACATCCTGCAATAGATGGCACCATTTTGAACCTGGAAAAAGACGGGCATGAAAACAAAATTGTAAAAATACGAAATGCTTAGGGGGGAATTATTTGGTCTTATTTATTATTTTTGACAATTACTGAGTGTCATTATCCATGGTTGTTTGTGTTTTGGTTTTCTTTTCTGTTTGTTTTCAAATCATTTCTAGGCCGCTCTCTTATGGTCAATAAAGCCTTGCCATATTCTGTTCTTTGTTGTTGTCATCAGACCCTTTCCATATTAGTTCATTCCTTTGTGTTTACTTTTTTACTTATTTCTTGTGTTCTTGCGATTTGGTTTATCTTATTTTAGCTTTAGGCTTTTTCCGTTTTTGATTTATAGGTCATTTTGTGTCTGAGGTCACCTCCTTTTGTGTTATCTGTGTAAATTAGTCTCCTTCCTCCGTTTCCCTTCTCAGCACTCTCTCACCAGGCTTCCTGGTTTCCATTGTTCACTGCGGGTTTCATCTGTTTTCATTCTGCCTAGTTTCTGTGTTCTGTTTCTGTGTCCTTCACACAGTGAAGATAAGCAATTTTTATAAAATAAAATAATCGTTCAACTAAATCAAATGCAAATACTTCCCTAAAGCATGTAAACATCTTTACTGTAATCTTGTCTACTGTTTTGTCAAACAAGGAGGTGACACTTTTATATTATATATTTTTTCTAAATGATCGGCCAAATTGTTCCCCACTTAATGGTTTTGCCCTAAAGAAAAACCTAAGAAAGTTAAAATATTGTGATACTGTAATTAATCATATTTTTTGCTCTTAACTAGAAAGAACCTTATGCCTTAAAAAAATGTTGCCGCTGTATCTAATAATGGTATCTAATATATTTCAACCTGAAAAGACTCACAATAAGAAACAAGATGGCGATTAGAGAAGTTTATTGATAAAAGTTAATATCTTTGGCGCTCGGACCCCGGAGGAAGACATGAATGCTGAGAATGACATGAGCTTGAATTAACGTCTTAGGCTTAGAATTAGATAAGTCTTCCCCCTTGGGGTCCGATACTGGTGGTGGAGTGAAGGCCTAAGAAGGTAAGGGAGCCGGGAGGAGTATGGAAGGGAGATGGTGGAGGTGGGGCGGAGGAGGGTCCAAGCGCAGCTGCAAAGCGGGGAATCCATGACTGGAGGTCCTTAAAAAGCGAAGCCACGGAGGATGATTGATTGAAGATATGTGGATCTGATACTGATTGGATGGAGCAGAGACGCACAGTGGAGTCATAGGACGGCTGAGGGTGGAGGTGAGTCTTTCAGTTTGAATTTTTGTCAAAACTCCATTTCTTAGTATTAGAATCAAGTTTGAAATTTTAGTATCATTAAAGCCATAATTATTTATGACATAATTCTTCTGATAATGTTATAGATAAATTATCATTTATTAAATATCAAAAGGACTTCTAACCATTTTGTTCACAAAAGATGGCTATGGTTGTGTTTAGATTTCATACTTTTAAGTTGCCTCAGGTACTAAAGATATACAATTATATGTTAATGAACTTCTAAAAGTTCATTCAATTGTGTTTTAATTTCCAAGGGAATTGAAATAAAACACAGCATTTGGGTAGAAAGGATTATGGCTTTCTCAACGCTTCCGTTATAATTGAAATTTTGTTACATCTTGAAAAAATTCAAATTTTTTTTATTAGTTGTATGATGTCAACAGAGAACTGAATTGTTTGATGGAATTCAGAAAAAAGTATATTGATATTACAAGCAAAGGAAAGCATTCAATTGTCAAGGGTATGGAGACCACTATATGCCGTGTTAAAAAAACACTCCTTAAAGGTCATTTTTGCTAAAAATATAAACAGATATTTAATCTACCTATTCATTTCATTTCATTTCATTTCAAAGTTTTCCTTGCAAACATGTTGAGCTAGCAGCAATATGTGCTTTGATCTGCTCTGATATGATTTTTGATATGGGTAATATGTTGAATATTGGTGTGGGTAATATGGCACAGTTGGTAGCACTGATGCCTTGCAGCAAGAAGGTCCTAGGTGTGACTCCCGGCCTTGGGTCTTTCTACATGGAGTTTGCATGTTCTCCCTGTGCATACATGGGTTCTCAATGGCTTCCTCCGACAGTCCAAAAACATGACTGTTAGGTTAATTGGTCATGGTTGTTTGTCCTGTATGTCTCTGTGTTGCCCTGCAATGGACTAACGACCTGTCCAGGGTGTAATCTGCCTCTCGCCCGTAGACAGCTATGGAATAAGTGGTATAGAAGATGAATGAATCAAAAAGGGTGATCTTTTAGTTTCAAAACAAACTGTTTCATGTTTTCATTTTTCATTTTTAATGTGTGCCCCCTTGTGGTATTCCCAGTGTAAGAGCTTTAGACAAATACTGCTGTAAACCACAGACAGCTGATGATAATGACGCTGGCATTTGATTTGAAGCCAGTCTTTCAATTGTGAATTAATGTGCTATATTTATGTTTTTTATATGAATCTGGACAGCATATTTCAAAAATCTTAAAATCTTACGTATTTAGACATGTGAGATTCTTAAGTTAATGAAGTTAATGAAGACATTATTCTATTAGAGAAAACACACAAAGATTAAAATTTTTAGTTGGTTTTTAGTCATTAAGACATAGAAACTGAAGAAAAAGCCAAAGAAAAGAAAAAAAAATCTTTCCCCAGCCCATCTCCTGTTGGTCTAATTTCATTGTAGTGCCCCAAAGTTAAAAAAAATGACGGGTAATTTTTTTATGTATGTTGATTCTATTTACTAATTTTATTTTTGCTGAAAACTAAAGGGACATGTTTCTGATTTATTATTATAATGTATTTAATTTTATAATATTAATAGGGGTTGGGGTGGTGTTATTGGGGAATGGGGATGGGACTGTACAAGAAGAGGTTCATCCTAAGCGATATTTGTGCAAGAACTGCCAGTGCTGGAGTGCACTGGTTCTTCATCCCTGAAACACCCCCTAACAGAGCCTTTCGTTCCACAACATTCTGTTGCTTGATGTCCATAAGGCAACATGACATCTCCTCAGGAAACAGAGAGTGTGTTTGTGAGGCATTCTGTTTTTGATGACCCGAGATGGTTGTTTTTCTGTTTCTGGGGAAAGAATCAAGATCAGGAGTCATAAAAGAAGAAACCCAAGGAGGGTTTTTTTTTATTGGCCCAGATGTGTTTAATAAATCATTTTCCCTCAGACCTAATAAAACACTTACTGCCTAGCATTGCTAAGCTATTAACATCTGCTCCACCAAATGAACTAGGAAGAGCTCCAGCTCTAGATGGGTTTAACAATGGCAGGCAGGAAAAATATAATGTTCTCTTCCATGTCCTCCTGCCAATCCTCATCTTCTCTCTCCTTTCTGTGTGCAGATGTCTCGCTCTATGTTTAATTATTCCAGCAGCTACTGCTTTGCTTTACATTTTCGTTTTTGCTATATTTAGAAAAAAAATATCCTTTGCTGCTCCTGCTATCAAAGATGATATGGTGTGAAAGCTATGGAGGATTTGACTTCTGCTGGTCCTCTCATAGATTCTGAGCAGAAATGACAGTATGCATTGAGTCACTGAGAATGAAACGCTGCAGAATCCCATAAATTGGTTCCTCAGAAGGCATAATTACATCAGAAAACATCAAGAGAAAGGAGAAAGGAGTCTGACTGTGGATAATACTCACTTGGCTTTCATTGCATACAGTGTAAAATAGGACAGAAAAGAAATATTGTTTATTTTACCGCTTGAAAATAAAGAGAAATTAGCCAGAGATTATCAATAGAATGTGTTTAAAAGAAGAACACAATACGCACTGTTTTGAGCAAACGACTCTCTGGGTTCGTGTAGGAGCAGCTGTTTCGGTATATTGTTTAAGATTATACTTGTTTCCTACTCTCTAGTCTCAAAAACAACATAAGTGGCACATTTTACACACTGCTGAAATTCTCTTTAATATATGCCTTAAAATGAGAAACCACTTATAAAGAAAAACACTTGGAACATTTTTGCACTTCAAATTAACATACACAAGTGGGTTCTTCTACTAAAACGAGGCTATTGGGTGAAACACCATTACAGCCAATGTACCAGTATCATCAGTCCCACTGGAAGCTTAAAGACTTTAACAATCAAAAGGAAAGTTTTTTTCTGCTTTTTTGTGTTAGTTCTGTTGCTAATTACCATGATTTTGAAATGATTTCACCAATTTCCACTGACCACTTGAGAGAACACCATCTTGGTAGATGGCTATCAAGGGCAGCCTGATTAAAGAATCAACTTGAACATTTCCCTCATCGGGTTGGTGGTCCTGTTAGATTCAGAACTTCCACATAACGTGTTATTCCAAAGATGTACATTTCAGTTGTGCTGCTGTTTAACCATTACAAAGGTACTTAAGGACAACCTTCGATCCTTTGATGTGAGGTTACATGAAGTTGTCATTAATAGTTTCTTTATTTATAGTAGAAAGTTGTCATATCACAATGAGTTTCTAAAGTGAAGAAGACTGCTGTAAATCCACCAAGAACAGATTAACCCCGTGTTTCTCAACCCTGGTCCTCAGGGCCTATTGTCCTGCATGAGTTAGGAATTTCCCTGCTGCTTCACACCTGACTTAAATAAATGAGTGATTAACTGGTTTCTGCAGCACTTGATTGCATTTGAATCAAGTGTGCTGGGGCAGGAAGAGATGCTGCTGATGTTAAGAAACCCTCGATTAAACCTTGAGTTTTTGTGACACGGATTTTTATTTTTTTTACAATTAAATCTAGGCAGAAATGTTTATTTGAATGTAGCACATATCAAAACAAACCAAGGTACTTAGTATTCGAATGAAGCTAAAAAAGGCATAATTTACCATAAATCCCACTGGTATGTGTTGAATACCAGCATTTGTGTATACTTTGCCACCCTGGCTCTGTGGTGGTCTGAAGACAAGTTTCAACAATAGTGTACAAGGAGGTGAATTAATAAAATCAGCTAAAACAGTTTGCCTGTCTAACCAGTTGTGAACCTTCACAACTACGACAAATTCTTCACTTTTCTACAGTCGAAGGCATTTTTAGAAATCCGACTGTCCCTATAAGAGACCCATTTTTTTATCAGCCTCCGCCAAAAATGTTTTAAGCCCATTCCAAAAGTATGTTTCATTTCAAAGCTTCAGTAAAGATAAGTGGTTAAGTAATTTTGTAATTGGACATTACACACTTTTTATTACATTAAAGTCTATTTTTTAAGGAAAGGTACCAGCTAAAACTGCTCCACTGGGGTGTCCAGTGCTATGGTAAAGAGTGTAGAGTCTTGAGTGTTTGCGGTTTTGTTTTTAAGACAGTAGAAACCGCAGCACCTAAATACTGAGATACGAATATCTTCCCTTTCTGAAAAAAGTGTTAATGTAAAGCATGTCAAAGAACACACACACATTGACACTCATCCACCCATACAAATAATTCAAATGGTTGAAGGTCATATGAACACCTGATTTAATAAAGTCAATCAAGCAGTTAGGATCTCTAGATATCCTTTTTGTAGAGCAAAGCTGGCTTCAAAAATTGAACTGACTTAGAAATCATCATCCGTACTTTTAATTGCATGGATGATGGACTTCTTACTTTTTTGAGAATGAAACAAAGAAATTTACAAGGATTTACCAAACTGGAACAAAGAGAAAGCACTGACCACTTTTTGTTAGTTGTTTCGCTTATTTTTATTTGTTTGTTGTATGGTGAAGTTACTGAGTAAATCCCTGACTTGTCAAAGCTGTAACTGACAACTTGGACTCATCCAAATAAAGACTTTTACAAGTTTTTATGACCAGATTAAAAATCAGGTTAATTAGAAACATTCACAAGTCAGCTGTAGAAAAAAGGAACTGATTTTTTATATAAGATTTTTTATTACTTTATGCTAATTTATTTCTTCTCTTCTCCTTTTTTTTTAAATGAGTCCACTTTAAAGCGGTTTTGTAGTTATTATCTGTGATTGGTGAAAAATAAATAAACTTTTACTTACTTACCCCAAAGCTGCCCTGGACTCTCCAAAATGAATGTTTCTAGCTGGTTACTATATTTTGATTCCCACTGGCAAACTGAATTTTATTCTGGCTTTTTGCCTAAAGACAAAAACAAAGTTTTAGTGAGTGTTTTGTTTTGTTTTTTGTCCCATGTAAAAAAAGTACTACTTCAAAAAATATATACCCAACAATATTCATTAAGGGTTTTTTAGTCCACCAAACCCAAAGGCAACCATGAATTAAAAGCTAACTCAAATGCGCAGCCTGTTTATAGGAAAAGCATAACAACAAGCAGGATATGAAACAATGTGCATGCATCCTAGGTTCGACAGAGCATGAAGTTCAAATTTCACTCTTGTTCAGTCACTCCATAACACTTTTTTGCCTGAAGCTCTTTCCGTTTTCTCCTGCTGCATTGCTCCAGGTAGTTGTCTTTTTAAAATATAAACCTTCATCATTCAGCCTGAGATCCAGTTTTCACCCCTTTCTCTATATTTTTCTGGTTGCTCATTGTAAACATTTTATATTGTGCACCTATATTTGCAACCAGGTTTTCACGCAATATTAAAAGACACATTATTTTCTATCTCTTTGACAATAATCGGACTAAATGTTTCCTGATTTCAGCTCTTAAGGATTACCATTTCTTTTAATTTAGAAGTTTACATACAATGTGTTGATATTTGTTATAACTGCCTTTAAACTATATGATTTTTGTTTTGAGTGTCCTCTCACAAGCTTCCTGGAATAGTTTTCAATAGTTTTTGCCCATTTCACTTAACAGAACCGGTAACTGATTCAGGTTAGTGGGCTGCTTTGCTCACACACACCACTGGGAGACAGAACAGTATGATGGCTGGAGATTAACCTGCTGTTTGTTTTTCAATATAATTGTTTTAAAAGAGCAACATGGCACCTTCAGGCATCTGGAAATTGACGAATCAGACTTGTGGAAGTCCACAGTTCTCTTTTTGTATCTTGGTAGTTTTTTATATTTATTTTCTTTTTTGATGATTGTTTGTTTAGGTGTTTTGCATCCTAATTGCGCCTTAAATGTCTCCGCAGTTTAATCCCTAACCTATGTTCCTTTGTCTTCTTTTTGATGTTTCTTCTCTGATGTTTTTATCAAACCTTTGAGACCTTCAGAAAACTGTTATATTTATACTAAAATTAAAGTACACATAGGTCTATTTACTAGTTATGTGACATTTAATTCTTTTAAGGGATATTAATACTTTTTCGAAGGCACTTTCAATGAAACTGTGATGAGTTCCGTTCTCTGCTATGAAAATATATCCACTAAAAGATGCTTTTGTTGCAGAGTTGGAATATAGAAATGTTAAAGTAAAATCTTAATACAAGCCTGCAATATAATACTTGCAATTCACAGATCTGGTGACAATTTTGTTTTGTTTCTCATTAAATAATAATCTTCAGAAAAAGCCTAAAAACCGAACATAAATAAATAAGTAAAAACGTACTTTTTTTCTTAAATTTTAAAACACATAAATAAACTTTTTATCTAAAATCCTGGTTGTTTAAATCCATAGCTAGCAGCTCTGAGGTTTTGTTTTGGCACTTGCAGAAGTAGCACTACTATTACTTCCCATTATTTCAAGATGATTTAGAGTTTGAGATAAAGATGAATACATTTAGTACAAATGAATCCTTATGTCAATACAGAAAGTAAACAGACATGGAACAGCACAAATGATAGCTGAATAAATCAACTCAACTGGGTGATGTTTTCTACAATTCGCTAAAGGGGTAGAAATTGCATAAATTATTCATCAAGATGATTTAACTAAAATATTTTTTTTTGTCTTGATGGTTTTGGTCTCTTTTGTTTCATTTCACTATAAATTATTCATAAAAATCACAGAAGAAAAGTTCTAAACAAATGGAGAAACCAGATTCTTGGCTGAGATGAAAAATCTGTGCAAACATACAGGGTTAAGAATAGCACTGTTTTTAATTGAAAGCAATAGCTTTCTGAAAATTCATTAAATCCCTTCTCTCAGTTTGTCTTTGTTATGTAGCCAGGCACTGCAGCATCTCCAGAGATCTATGAATAAAAAAGAGAATTTTCAATTTCATTGGATCATTGCTATCTCGTTTACATGATAGCATCTTTAACCACTGCATTCACTGCACTTACAGCTGTAGCAGCTTTACGGGATACCTATGAAATCTGATCGTTATATAGCATCAAATGAGTGTTCCAATCTTGGGAGTCATGATTCCTTTTCATCCACCTCGGACTTTGCTGGCGAAGACAAACTTACCGTGTACTGATGGCTTGTCATGATTGACTCAGACCTTCTGATCTTGGCTGCCGTCCATTGAGCTCAATAGGATTTTGTGTAATCCCACAGAGCAGTACAGAGCAGATGGACACCCAGGTAAGATCACAGTGGTAGAGCAGCTATAATTGGCCTGGCCCTCTGCCTGCAAACCCTTTTGACTTGTAGTAGTTTCAGTTTTTGATGATCTAATCAGATATCAACAATATCAATGACTCAGTTTTTGTGAGAAACTGACATTTATTCAATATCAAACAGATAGCCATTAAAGTTATGGTTATATGTAGGCTCTGATTCAAATGCTACACATGAAGTTACATTGCTGTAATCCTGCAGAGCAGATGGAGCAGCACTGCAAGCTACTGAAGCACATAGCTCAATCTCATCCAGTATTCCTGGATCTTTGTAAACAAATTAAATAGAAAGAAATAAATACATTGTGACACCAGCAAGCAGATGGCAGGCTTACAGCTATCATTCTTCCTATCTCACAATTTAATAGCAAATTATAAAAACCATGAATCACAACAGTAATGATTGGGTTGATGAATCCACTGGATGGTTAGTTTTGGACAATAAAATCAACAATCACAACATAATCTTTTTCGTCGTAATTGATCTGAAAACCTCATTGTTTCTGTGTGTTGGTCTTCTTCCTTAACCCCACAAAGTTCCTTAAAATGTACTGCTTTATGACAAGTGGGTGATTAGCTTGTTACAATGTAATGCTTTGCAGTGAAACCATGGATCCTGTCACTGGAATGATACTTAGCAATAGCGAACACATAAACAGCTAAATTAATACCTGTGTCAGTGCATCTTTCATTTTCTTTTATTTTTCAGCCATTCTGTTTAAGCATTTTTCTTTTTTTTAGCATTGGAAAGATTTCCTGACAACAACTCTAGAATACTTTGGCATTCAGAAGATGAACCCAAGTCCTGTGGTTGCAAAGCAGGCCAAAATCACCCCAGCTTCACCACCATGCTTGAAAATTGTTATGAGATGTTAGAGCAGATAGGCTGTTTGATTTGTCAAATAAGGGATTTTGCAATTATGGAAAATAATCTTTACATTGGTATCATATGCCCTAAGGACCTTCCTTCAGAAGTTCCTTATTATTCTCCTGTCGACCCTTCAAAAACATAGCAAAAACACCATTATGTACAAGTACAATAACTCCACAAGAGAAGAAATGCATTGAACCAAAATTCTCCCCTGCATAGTTTTTATCTGTGCTCCTTAAGGCAGGTTAAATGCATAACATTTTCTCAACATCCAAGAAAGAACTTAATAAATATAACATGCAGATTATGCAATGTATCATCTACACACACATTACTGTAAAAGCAACATCAAAGGATGAATATAGATGTTTTCAAAAGCATTTTCAAGATGTACAAATTTTATTAGATGGTCAATTTCAACTAATCAGCATTTTGACGAGGTGACCTGGCCTAACACACAGGTACCTGTGTACCACCACAGCCGCACAGCCTGAATGCTCATTCGAGGGCTGCTGTGAAGGCATCAATGTTAACAGTCAGTGGTTGAACTGAGTGGCTACCTGTTTTCACTGGTTAAAATCCGGTTTCAGATAGTTCCATAAAGCCCACAAGTGTCCCTGAGTCCTCTGTAAACAGAGTGCCTCTGTAAACACATGCATAAACCCCAGCCTTACTCTTCCCCCAGTGCACTTCTGCAATCATTTACAATAACAGTGTGCAATCCGTGTAAGTGGTGGGCAACAAAGATAACTACTATTTGAATCTGTCTTTTTACATGCCCCTATGTCTTTTAACAGTGTCTCCCACCCACATGAAGCTCCTCTTTGTGCTGAGAGAATAATTACTTGTCCAGGACATCAATCTGTGTATTAAAAGCGTGGTTTCTGGGATTCCCTCATATGAGCTCATCTTCACATTTATTTTACATTAAAGGAATTGTGCTTTACTCTTTGCACATTCACAGTTTTTAACATTTGGATTACTTTTTGCATATGCAGTTTTATTGTTTTTATTGTACTCTATGTCTCAGCTGAAAATCTATGGAAGTCTTTGCACATAAGGCCCCACAGCATTTTTTTTCTTGATATGTAAAACCTTGAAATTAAGAAAAATGCATTGCCTTTTTTTCTGTGACTTTAGAGCTGATGACACATCCAAGTGATACACTAGTGTAAGCCTTATACCAATGTGCCTCATCCTGCTAACCATGGAGCCCCTCCAGCATTCTGATGTCAAGAGAAATTGCTTTGGCACTTACCAAATAGGTTTCGCAAATAATGTGGATGGCATATGTAACAGCTTTCTCTGTAAAAATGTCATGAACCATTGATATTTAATGTCCACAAGAGCAGAATAAATAAATATTTCATATTATATTTCTGAATATTCTGAAAACAAATTTCTTGTTGAAAAGAATGGCCATAAAATTAAATTCAGCTTCACGTCTAATTTTGAAAAGGTGATAACTGTTACAATAATTATTACATCTTACTGCAAATGTGACATTGTGATGATCACACCTAGAAGTGACTGCAGTCCATTAACAGTCCTAAACAGGTTGAAGCATGATTCCCCTGTGTTAGGTATCTGTGTTTGAGTTTCTTTATGGATCTGTTTCCAGGCTGTTGTTCTCTAGTTGCTATTATTTACTTATTTCCTGTATATTTAGAGTTCTGTTATAGATTCCTTTCTATGTTTGTGCTCATACTCATTAGCCTTCCTCTTTCAGTTGGTCTGCATTTTCCCTGCCATCAGCTGCTCCACATGTCTACTTATTAAATCTTCTTGTTCATTGGTCACCACTCCAACCTGCCTCTGTATTTTTACTGTCTGGTTTTCATTTCTCGCCACTTGATTCTACTGTTTGTCTTGCCAAGCCTGTTGTGTACCTGCTCCATGTCCGTTACCTTGCCTATGTTCTGTGTCCTATTGTTTGCCTGTAAGTTTATCAGTTTTATATTATTAAATATTTTATCTCACTGTGCAACTCCCACACTCTGGTCAGCATGTTGGTCCTGCACAACCTCCAAAGCTCAAATATCATGAGACTTGTAGAGACTTTCAGTGAGATAACAAAGAATACAGGCTACCTGATACAAAGTAAATCTCATTGGGTAGGCCTTTATTCATTAAACTGGGAAATATTTGTTTCAAGGTTGCTGAGGATAGTACAAATAAAAACAACTTATTTATGTTTAATAATTGTGCTCATGGCTGTTATTTGTCAATTAATCACAACGAAAATCAAGGTGGCCAAAAAACCTCACAATTAGTGGGTTAGTGTAAGGGTCAGTCATGTGTAAAAACTGTGATACGCCATTAAATATTCAACTCTTTAGCTAGGAAATGTGCACATAGTGAGGTCTAATTTCATTTTTAAAATTTTTGTAAAAAATGGTGTTTAAACATCAAAAATTAACCCTTTTTCACTCATCAAATAAATGTGTATTCTATCTGAGGAAAATGTTGTGACACTGTACTGTTATCCACTTTAGTTGGAAGAACTTTATTTAGACATTTCTTGTAGCTATCTACCAATCTCTGACAGTCTAAGGGAAGTTGCCTCCATCGTCACTTTCAGCTGTAAGATGTTCAAAGGGTTTCTTGTATGTACAGACTGTTTTATGTCACCCCACAGGATCTAATTGAGATCAATATATTATTTTGACTTAGTCGAGCACTTACCTTAAGTCTCAGCATGTTCTTGATTGATTTACTGGTATGTATTAGAACTTTGTCATGTTGCAGGGTCCAGTTCTGTTTCGGCTTTATACTCGTACTCGTACTCGTCGTCTTCCGCTTTATCCGGGACCGGGTCGCGGGGGCAGCAGACTCAGCAGAGACACCCAGACGTCCCTCTCCCCAGACACCTCCTCCAGCTCCTCCAAGGGGAGCCCAAGCCATTCCCAGGCCAGCCGAGAGACATAGTCCCTCCAGCATGTCCTGGGCCATCCCCTGGGCCTCCTCCCGGTGGGACGTGCCTGGAACACCTCCCGAGGAAGGCGTCCAGGAGGCATCCGGAATAGATGCCCGAGCCACCTCAACTGGCTCCTTTCGATGTGGAGTAGCAGCGGCTCTACTCCGAGCCCCTCCAGAATGGTCGAGCTCCTCACCCTATCTCTAAGGGAGTGCCCGGCCACCCTATGGAGGAAGCTCATTTCAGCCGCTTGTATCCGGGATCTCGTTCTTTCGGTCATGACCCAAAGTTCATGGCCATAGGTGAGGGTAGGAACGTAGACCGACCGGTAAATTGAGAGCTTTGCTTTTCGGCTCAGCCCTCTCTTCACCACAACGGACCGGCACAGCGCCCCCATTACTGCGGCAGCCGCACCGATCCGTCTGTCGATCTCCCACTTCATTCTTCCCTCACTCGTGAACAAGACCCCGAGATACTTGAACTCCTCCATTTGAGGCAGGAACTCCCCTCCAACCTGAAGAGGACAAGCCACCCTTTTCCGGTTGAGTACCATGGCCTCTGACTTGGAGGAGCTGATCCTCATTACAGCCGCTTCACACTCGGCTGCGAACCTCCCCAGAGCATGCTGTAAGTCTTGGCTAGAGGGGGCCAGCAGGACCACGTCATCTGCAAAAAGAGGAGACAAAATCCACTGGTCCCCAAACCAGACCCCCTCCGGCCCTTGGCTGTGTCTAGAAATCCTGTCCATAAAAGTTATGAACAGGACCGGTGACAAAGGGCAGCCCTGCCGGAGTCCAACATGCACCGGGAACAGGTCCGACTTGGTGCCGGCAATGCGGACCAAACTCCTGCTCCGCTCGTACAGGGACCGGATGGCCCCTAATAAAGGGCCCCCGATTCCATACTCCTGGAGCACCCCCCACAAGGCATCACGAGGGACACAGTCGAATGCCTTCTCCAGGTCCACAAAACACATGTGAACCGGTTGAGCAAACTCCCATGACCCCTCGAGTACCCTGTAGAGGGTATAGAGCTGGTCCAGTGTTCCACGGCCGGGACGAAAACCACACTGCTCCTCCTGAAGCCGAGGTTCGACTATCGGCCGGACTCTCCTCTCCAATACCCTGGCGTAGGCCTTACCAGGGAGGCTGAGGAGTGTGATCCCCTGTAGTTGGAACACACCCTCCGGTCCCCCTTCTTATGAAGGGGGACCACCACCCCGGTCTGCCAGTCCAGAGGCACTGTCCCCGACCGCCATGCAATGTTGAAGAGGCGTGTCAACCATGACAGCCCCACAACATCCAGAGATTTGAGGTACTCAGGGCGGATCTCATCCACCCCCGAAGCCTTGCCACCGCGGAGCTTTTTAACCACCTCGGTGACTTCAGCCTGGGTGATGAAAGAGTCCAACCCCGAGTCCCCAGCCTCTGTTTCCACCAGGGAATGCGTGATGGCAGGATTGAGGAGATCCTCGAAGTACTCCTTCCACCGCCCGATAATGTCCCCAGTCGAGGTCAGCAGCTCCCCACCCCCACTATAAACAGTGTTGGCGAAGCACTGCTTCCCCCTCCTGAGGCGCCGAACGGTGTGCCAGAATCGTTTCGAGGCCAACCGGTAGTCCTTCTCCATGGCCTCACCGAACTCCTCCCAGGCCCGAGTTTTTGCCTCTGCCACAGCCCGGGCCGCAGCACGCTTGGCCTCACGGTACCCGTCAGCCGCCTCAGGAGTCCCACAAGCCAGCCACAGCCGATAGGACTCCTTCTTCAGCTTGACAGCATCCCTTACTGCCGGTGTCCACCACCGGGTTCTGGGATTGCCGCCGCGACAGGCACAGCAGACCTTACGGCCGCAGCTACGGGCAGCAGCATCGACAATAGATGCGGAGAACATGGTCCACTCGGACTCTATGTCTCCAACATCCCCCGGAATCTGGTCAAAGCTTTCCCGGAGGAGGGAGTTGAATACATCCCTGGCCGAGGGCTCCGCCAGGCGTTCCCAGCAGACCCTCACTATGCGCTTGGGCCTGCCAAGTCTGTCCGGCTTTCTCCTCCTCCAGCGGATCCAACTCACCACCAGGTGGTGATCAGTGGACAGCTCAGCCCCTCTCTTCACCCGAGTGTCCAAAACATGCGGCTGAAAGTCTGATGATACGACAACAAAGTCGATCATTGACCTCCTGCCTAGGGTGTCCTGGTGCCAAGTGCACTGATGGACCCCCTTATGCTTGAACATGGTGTTCATTATGGACAATCCGTGACTAGCACAGAAGTCCAATAACAAAACACCACTCGGATTCAGATCGGGGAGGCCATTCCTCCCGATCACGCCTCTCCAGGTGTCACTGTCGTTTCCCACGTGGGCGTTGAAGCCCCCCAGCAGAATAATGGAGTCCCCAGGAGGGGCACTATCCAGCACCCCCGACAGGGACACCAAAAAGGCCGGGTACTACGCACTACCGCTCGGCCCGTAGGCCAAAACGACAGTCAGAGACCTATCCCTGACCCGAAGCCGCAGGGATGCGACCCTCTCATCCACCGGGGTAAACCCCAACACAAGACGGCTGAGCTGGGGGGCAACAAGCAAACCCACCCCAGCCCGCCGCCTCTCCCCGTGGGCCACTCCAGAGTAGAAGAGAGTCCAGCCCCTCTCAAGGAGATGGGTTCCAGAGCCCACGCTATGCGTGGAGGCGAGCCTGACTATTTCTAGTCGATATCTCTCAACCTCCCGCACAAGCTCAGGCTCCTTCCCCCCCAGCGAGGTAACATTCCACGTCCCTAGAGCCAGCCTAAGCATCCGGGGTTCGGGCCGCTGAGGTCTCCACCTTCGTCCGCCACCCAATCCTCTTTGCACCGGTCCCTCACGGTTCCCCCTGCAGGTGGTGGGCCCACTGGGGGATGGCCTCGCGTCTCTCGTTCGGGCTTGGCCCGGCCGGGTCCCGCGAGGAGCAACCCGGCCACCAGGCGCTCTCCGACGAGTCCCGACCCCAGGCCTGGCTCCAGGGTGGGACCCCGGCTCCGCTGTACCAGGCGATGTCACGTGCCTCGATATATTTGTCCTCATGAAGGATTCTTGAAGGATTCTTGTTTCGGGTTTATATTTATTATTTATTTTTATTCATGGTGGATTCTATGATGGTGAACTGTTCAGGACTTGATGCAGCAAAGTATCTCAAAACAATGACACTTGGTAGACTATTTTTCTAGAACAATGCCTTTTGTTCATCCTAAACATGCCCTCAGTCCTGGTGTTCAAATAATTAACATTTTATACTCATCTATGCAAGTTTTCTAAAAGCCGTGATCTTTCACGATGTTCTCAGTGGTAAACTTTAGTCACGTTTATCTTAGAGGGCAAGGGCTCTTTCATACACTTCTCTCATTAAAGTTGTGCAGTTTCTTCTGATTGTACAGACAGGTAAAATCCGAGCCTGCTCCCAAAACTTCAGATTTGTAGTTAGTTCATCAGGACTGATCCTGTTTTTAAATTTGCTTTAAAGGTTAACGCATACTGTGTTCAGTTTTTCTTTCTTTTTTTTTTTTTTTTTTGTTTTTTATAAATTTAACCCACTCGTTTAATTTTAACTTGTAAAGTTTATTGAAAGTGGACACAATCGTGAAAACATCACTGCCACAACGAAGCATTATATCCAACTGTCAACCATGCTTTTGCATTTTGCATCCTTCTGCTCCAGAATGGTACACCGTGCACCTGTAGCAAAAAACTTCTATCCATCACTTTTATGTATTAATTTCTGGTGCGGTGCGAGATGCATTCAAATCCAGAGCAGTGGCGTGAGGAGCAGGACTTCGGTAACAGCGTACCCATATGCTTCTCTCTCCGCCGTGGGGCACACAGACTAAAGGTGAAGCGGAGCAGAGCGAAGCGAACACCGGCTAATGCGTGCGCTTCTTGCCTATTATATTACGGTGCAACGTTTGTCATCTGTGCAGCTGGCAGCTCCTGCGATGAACGCATGACGGCTTTTACACGAAACCACATTTTACACACATTCTCTCTCTCTTCCTTCAGCTGATGTCGCCGCTGTTGACCAACTCTTTGCGCCTCCCCCTCCTCCTCCCTCTCTGTCTCACTCCGCGGTTGGGGAAGCGAAGGGGGAGCACTAGAGCGTAGAGACTGTTGCTCTGTCTCCCTCCTACAGAGCCCGAAGTCCCGCAGCGGAGACTTCAACTAAAGAAGAAATAAGGACTTTATTAGAGCACCAAACGTTACTGCCATCTCTTTTTGACTATGTAAGACACGGGCTGTTCTTTTCGCCTTGAACGAGCCGTCTTTGAAATATTTATCCGCTTCCCAAGAAAAAAGAAAATAATTGAGTAGATAATAATAAGCAGAGTGAACGTTCAGCCAAGCGAGCAGGTTGGGTGGATGAGTTGTACTGGATGTTATTTCCTGGATTTCCAGTTACCTGCGGCCAAGGGGGACAGCAACAGTGTGTGGAAAAGTAGATTTGAATGTTAAACATATGGCTTCGACGAGGATAACACGGTAAGCCCTGCGCTGTATCCCTCTAAAACCCATATTCCCTAATGGGAAAGCTCTATGTTTGCTCATTATTGACTTTGGAGAGCGCCAGCTGCAATTTCTAATTAATACGCATGCCATCTTGCTGCTGCTTCAATTGTTTTTATATTATCAAAAGCCTTTACATCTGATGCTCCTGTGTTAGGTCTGTGTTGCTTTTTAAAATACATAAAAGCAGTTTGCAAGTGTATATGTGAGAAGAATCTCGATCATGAGACTGAAATAGAGGAAATATGCGCCTTAATGTAAGACTAGGCGTAGTAAAGCGTGGCAGCTGAAAGCATGTTCTTGGATAAATTTAAGGATTCGCTGTCCGTGGTGCTGAGACCTGAGGACTCTTCTGGTTTGGACGCTTCAAATGACGTCCATTAGAGTCTATTCAACGCGAGTCAGCGCATTCGTATGCGATGCTCGTCTTAAATTTAACCTCTTAACCTATCAATTATCACTGACTTATATGGGAACATAATGCACTGTGTGAAACCTGATTCTATGTTTTGTTTTTGACAAATCGCATGAGCTTTATTCAGGAATTTTATATTGCCCTTCCTTTAAACCTAAAATTCCTGATTTTTACCCCCCAACAAGTGCACCGTAATTTCGTCAGTGTGTCTCTAACTCGTGCAGTAGTCCCGTCAAAATCAGCCAATGCCAGCCTGTAGGTCTTGGATTATGAAGAGAGAATCATCCGATTAGTTTAAATTACGACAAGCTGTTGCCTACCCAATGCAGGTCAGATAAAGAGGGGAGAAAGTCAAAGTTGACTCCAGGTTGGGGGTTACGTCAAATACAGGCTATGCTTCCCCAGTGCTGTTTTTTTTTCTTTTGCTCTTACAACAATTCCCTTGCTGTGAACTTTTAATAATGTGTCATTATGTGGTTTATACAAATAAGATTAGCCATCTATTGATCAGTAATGACAAACCTATGATTACAAACTGCTTCTGTTTGTGTCCTAGTGAAGCAGAGTCAGTGTGTCTTGGTGAGTTTACCCAGTGGATTATGTGACACTGCCTTCTACCTGTGCGTGAGTGTGTTGCCAAATAGGATTGTGTGTGCAGGCTCTATGTGTAGGTGTGTATGTTTGTAAATGTGCTTGGAGAGGATGGGGTCAGACAAACAGAATGTGCTTTGTGAACCTGGGAGCTGTCCACTCCTCCCTATGCCAAATCCAGTTAGTCACGGTGGATGAGAGAGACACCAGCACTTCGATCCAACTAACTGTGACTATCTACGTTTCTGTGACTCAGTGTGATGTGATATTTCACTTTGGTTGAACGGTTTTAAGTTAGAAGTGACAGAAAAATTCACTTTCACAATTTCTCCACAAAACAAAACCCTCTTTCTTTAATTTAGGTGTTAGATGCCTGCGATATAAACTTTTGAATAACTAAAGGGCCTTTTCTCAAATTACAACTCCAATTCCAATGTATTTCATTGAGTTTTTCTGTGACAGAATATCACAAAGTAGCACTTAAATGTGGATTGGATAGAAAAGGGTATTGATAAAAGTTTAAAAAGTGTGCTGTGCATTTGTATTAAAGAGCCCAAGTCAAAACTTGGTAGAATCACCTTTTACTCCAAGTTCAGCCCCACGTCTTTTAGGGTGTGTCTCTACCAGCTTTACACATTTATAAATTGAATTATTTATCTTCTTTGGAAAAACACACAAGTTCAGTCAGACTGAGTGTGTTTCTGGACATCAGTTTTTGAGTCTGCCTTATATCTTCTGTCTGGACTTTGACTGGGCCATTCTACCACATGAATCTGCTACTCTGAACCAATCAGTTGTAGCTCTGGCTGTATATTTAGAGTAATTGTCTGGCTAGACCATTAGTCTGAAGTATATGCAGCATCTGACAGGTTTTCTACCAGGATTGCCCTGTATTTAGCTCGTACCCATCAACTCTGAGCAACGTCCCTGTGCAAAAGAATAACATACTTTACATTGGTAGTGGCACAAACTGAACTTCTACAGTGTGACTGTCTTGAAAACATGCTATTTCTTCCCGCTCTTCCATATTTCTGGAGAGTATGGTGAATAGTTGTCCTGTCAAAAGATTCACCGACCTGAGCAGCAGATCTCTGTAGATCCTCCAGACTCATCAAGGGCCTCTTTGATCCTTTACCGATCATTGCTCTCCTTACCTCACCTGCTAGTTTAGCTCAATGGCCATGTCATGCAGCTGCTGTTATACTCTTCCCCCTTTTGGCAAATGGCTTGAACAGTACTCCCTGAGTAGTTTTATAAGATAACCCTGCTTTAAACTCCTGTGTAGTTTTATCCCTGACCTGTCTGGTCTGTTCTTTGGTCATCATGTATACTCAGTACTGTTCTCTAACAAACCTCTGTGTTCTTAGCAGAACAGTTGTTTTTATACTAACAGTAAGTTACACACTCTGTTTGCTAATTACTGAAGATAATTGGTTTTATTTGATTTAGGTTTAGTTGAATAAAGGTGGCTGAATACCTATGCAGATCTATTATTGTCATGATATAAAATATCAATAAAATATAAAGAAGTTTGTGGATGTAAAGTGACAAAATCTGAAAAATGTAACCAGTACGAGTACTTATGTAAGGTACTTCTTGCTGTAAGTGAAGAAAGCCTCTTTCTTTCTTTGAAGTATTGGATGACTGCTTCATAAATGTCTTTTGTCAGATATCTGTCATAATTTGGTTTCTTGTTGGACCAATATGCGGGGAAGAACTCCAGAAGCTCGAGGTTCTCAGCTAAGATGAGTCTTTATTATCCATGGCCGGACACAGACAGGGTAGCCAACACACAAGATCGCACATACACATAACAGTAGGAACCAGCCAACGGGACCAAGCAGGAGGAATGGTTAGGGAATTCAAGAGGGGTGAGATTCTGGTCAAATTGTTTCCCACCTTGCTACCTCTTCCAGCTCCCCATGGAGGAGGTTGGAGATAGCTGGCAGCCTCCAAGACCGGGTCGAGCCGAGGAAGGATCTTTTCCCTGATCCTTGGATTCACCACGCCATTGAGGCCGAGCGACAAAGGGCCCTGGGAGAAATCGCCGCTTGAACGAGGAGGCCTCCTGCCCCCTCCTCCGCTCGCCTCTCCACAGAAGCTGGAGGCGGCTTTCCAGCTCATGTTTTAGCTCCTGATCAGCCTTCCGACTCCTAATCCTGTTCCTGATCCAGTTCCGGAAGGATTCATTGATGGACCGCCTCCACACACCACGATCCTGTTTCGGGTCCTGTTCCGGAGAGGTTCTTGGATGAACCGCCTCCACACCCCGATCCTGTTCCTAGTTCTGCCTCGCCGAAGGTCCCAGCGGTCTCTGCACCGATCACCTGGGTTCCAGTGGTTTCCGCACCGCGCCTCTGAGCTCCACCGTGGGTTCTCCTGGTCCTGCTGCCGGCTGTCAGATCATTGGCCCTTATGTCGCCGGCCTGCTGATCGCCTGCCCCGACTTCGCAGACCTGCTGATCGGCGGATCTGCCTCAGACAGCCACTGGGCCGGCCGCCTGAACTCTGGGTCTGCCGGGGATGGCCTCCGGGCCGGCTGCCTGAACTTTGGGTCTTGCGGGGATGGCCTCCGGGCCGTCCACCTGAACTCTTGCCCTCCTTCCGAGGCCCCCTCCGCCCACCCTGGTCGGGTTGTTTTGTTTAGGTTCTTACCTGGTCTAGTCCTTTGTTTTCTGTCTCCCTGCACCCCAAGCCCACACCTGTTCCTTGTTTTCCACTGATTGTCTTGTTACGTTTGTCATTGGTTCCCCCTGCTGTTCAGTTTTTGTAGTTGAGCCCGTTTGTTTCCTTTGTTCCGCGCTGGTTCCTTATGTTATGTGACTTTATGTGCGATCTCGTGTGTTTGCCACCCTGTCTGTGTCCTGCCATGGAAAATAAAGACTCATCTTACCTGAAAACCTCGAGCTTCAGGAGTTCTTCCCAGCATTTTGGTCCATCAAAAAACCACTTTATGACAATAACTGGTTCTTGTTTTTGGGGAATATGTATACTTGGGGAAAGAGTTTGAACATTGGAGTAATAATTTCAAGACAACATAAAATCTATATTAAAGTTTTGGAATATAAAAAAAAGCACTTTTAATGTTGTTTAAGAAAAGTTCTTATGATCTTTCTTTCCAAAATGAGAACTTCTAATCATATTCATGGTGATGATTTATTACTATTTTAGGTAATTTCAATGCAGCAGTTCTTAATCGTGATGCCGGAGCTTGAGAAATTTTCCACTGAGCAGGGTAGCCTTAGCTTTTCCAGGTCCCAAGATTCACAATTAGAGAGCAGCGCTTTATAACGTTATCCCTGAAGACTGACTTTAGAATTAATGGAATGGTTTTTTTTTTCATTCATTTAATGGGGCTGAAATGTATTTAATTACTTTCTATTTGGCTTAGTTTCTTCACAGCATTTTTGGGAGTTTTTCTTTAACTCGAGTGGTTATTATTGTCATCAGCATGTTAGCATAAGCAAGAGCAATCAACAGCCAACAAATTTAATTTATTAAATAATGCATGGTTTCGGAAGGCTCTGACAGTAGAACTAAAGATTCCCACAAAGAAACCTTGCATCAGTAGGACCGCAGATATGACACTTCCACAGCTCTCCAGCAATAAACAGTATACTGAGATTCTTTTCTTTATTTGTGAAATATATTGTACATAAGTTGTGCAAGTTCTGATTTTAGATTCTTCAAAAAGTCAACCATAACAACAAGTAGGTTGAATTAGGGATCAGCCTTGTATTGTAAAGCCTTACTCAGGTCTCTTTACCTTCATCTGGATCTGCACCTTACTGACAGAGGGTAACCTGATACAGCGATGATACCCACACCTCCTAGTCTGGATTGCCTGAAATTCACACCTGCACTGTAGCTAAGGGCAAATGTTCCCAATGAGTCAATAAAAGCCTCACCATAGAAACACTGTGATCCCACAGCACCCAGTGACATGTACATAGTAATTACTGGGGATATGAGCTGTCACATTCTGCTGGGAACGGAGATCTGAGTTCAACACTACCCTTCACCTTGCCAACTAGAAAAGTTTTTTTTTGTCTCTAAAGGCAAGGATCCTTTAACTCTGTTTAAATAGAGTTCAAATTGAATTTGCTTTAAAGATGATATGATATAACAGAAACAGCTTATTAGTGTTGTAGTTAAGGCCCCCGAACTCGAAACCAAGTCAAGCCAACATCAGACAAGACGAAGAGTTTGAGGAAGGCAAGACCAAATCCAGGACCAAGACAAAACCAATGAGAGACCTTTTCAAAACCTGCTGCAGACATTCAAACCAAATCTGTGTGTGGCAGCTCATTTGCAAGCTGACCTATGAAAGGGCCCCAGGCTAAGTGGTTGCAGTGATGCAGCAAACCTTTTACGCTTGGTGCACATCATTTTGGTAAACCCAGATTTGTAATCAAACCTTAAACTCCTTGCCAAATCTCCAAAGGTTTTGGTATGTTGGTAATACATTAAAGAGGCAATCTAGCCAATGTTAACTGACCTTATATTAACAGGAGGCATAGTGAGTGAAGCCACAGATGGAGGAGGAGCACTCACCTCACTTAGTGTTCTGTCTTTCCATGTGTTGTACAGCCAGATATACAAACATTTTTCTGTGTTTTTGCTTTAGTTTTTATGTTTTTAATATGTCTCAATTATCATACTGTACATTACAAGTAATTTAATGTTGTTTCACATAGATTTAAAATTGAAGAAAGAAAAAAAAAACGTTATTTCTCTCGTCTGGATGATATCATTAATAGAGTAGAGTTATCCTATAGTAAGAAAATCATACCGCAGAACCTTCTACAGAGTCCACCTGTGTCTACCAGTATGCATTTAGTCACCATGATAACCAATTGTTGTACTGGCTGATAGGTGTTGATACTTTCCCTTACTTTTGATACATCAGGTTTTAACACACCCCTTCATTGTCTGGACAAGAGGGGAGTTGCAATGCTAGCTGCCCACCCACTAATGCTTCCTGCTGGACTCAGACATGTTGCTACAGAGACAATCAAAAATTAAAACACAGCGGTTTATGTTTACCATCCTGTCATTCAAGGCAGAAAAACTGGTGCAGCAGTCTCCTTGAGCCATGTTGGCCAGCCTCCTTCTCCCAGCACACCGGATTATGTAAGTTCCCACTCAGCCAATACTGTCAGCTGGGCTGTCTTCTCAGCAGTTGGCCATGCAGCTCCTCCTCTATAACAAATCATACACCATCCTTCAAACATCACTGAAAGACATTCCAAAACCATAAAAGTCATCTGTAGTGCATGGAGCCAAAAATAAACCTATTTTTCCTGGAGCGAGAGAGGCTGAAGTGAGCCATTATCAAACTGCATAACTGTATGGATAGCATGTGAATATCCTAAAGGATGTGGTGGGGCACGAATACATGCTATTGCTAGTGTGAATTAGCCTCTTAGGTATGGTGTGTTCACTGACCACACAAATATCAGATTTTTCAGTAGCCAATCCAGTCAAGTCATCCAATCAGGAGTCCAGCTGGTTCTGGTCACCAGCCAGTGGGCTGCTGCATTGTTACTGTGTACTTATTGCAGGAACTAGCCCTTCTAAGTAAGAAAGTTGCTTTCCATGGGTCTCCAAATATAAATGGTAATCACTGGTGGGACTTCATAATTTGGCGCAAGTGTAATAGTTTTTTCTGTATCCCCGAGCAGATTGTTTTGGGTTAGGGCTGTTTGATGCTAATTTGCAGTGTTTGTTTAAAGTTCTGATGATTCTGATGATTTAACAAATGCTTTTAATGACAACAACAAGCCACACATGCTTGCTAACAAATAAATGTCCTCTTTTTTACATTTATTGCATCACACCTGTGATATCTGTAGACTCTGCACTTGGTCTCATCCCCCCCAGACTACCTATTAGGAAGATGTCACAGTGAATTAGGCTCACATGTGGAAGCAGGCTGAGATCTTTCGTTTTAGTCTGAGCATAGACGAATATGCCAGCCGTAAGAGGGATGAGACAATTCCCTGTGTACATCAAAAGCAAATGTTCTCTATCTGTTTATTTTGTGCTGTTGGAGATTTATTCCGCTTACCCTAATACCTCTCTCTTTACCCAGTGCTTGCAGTTTTTATGTATATAAAGTGTGGATTTTTCTCATGCCCTTGCATAAATACACCCCCTGATGAGAAGAGCTTTTTACTCAAGTGCTTCTTTTAAGCTTCACAAGACAGTTGTTGTTGCAGCTCTGCTGGGATATTTATTTGTCGTAATGCTCACAACAAGCTTGTACAGACGTGTCTTATTAAGTTAGTCAGGCTTCTGTGAACAACGCAGGCTGCATCTTAACTAAAGGCATATTCTTTGGACTTATGAACTTTTAAGTGTTCCCGTCAGATGAAAGAGCATGTGGTGAAAGCTCAAAAGCATTTCCCAGCTTGTGTTAGCCAACCTTTCACCACACACACAATGAGAGCTTTTACTCTTCTACTTTTTATAGAAAATGTCTAAGATTACTTTTCAGCCTTTGTAGAACTTCTGAAAAGCATATTTGATGCCTTTCTTTCCTTCGATTGTTTTATTTTCTTGCTAATAAAAGCAGAGATGGGAGTGAGGATAATTCAAAACAGCTCAGATTTCTTTAACTTTCATACTTGAACTTCTGCGTTCAGATTCTCATGACATTTCGTCAAAAGTTGCTTGATTTAGCAAGGTGCCGGTCTGAATTTCTATGCGCAAGAGATTGAAAACAAATTCAAGGCAATTGTGGTTTTTTAACAAGATTATGTGCCTGCTGGCCAATATACAGAGTGCAATCTGCATATTTGGCAACCCAGGCAGGGAAAACAAAAGAGACAAAATAGCAAAAGCTGCCTAACCTATTTTCTTGGTGACTAATTATTTATTGTGCTTATTTCTCACAAAGGGCATTATAAATTGTTGTACCATTTTCACTGATGAGTAAATAAACAAGATAGACAAAAATAGATTGTAAATATAAAAACCAAAAGGATAAAAGAACCAGTTACAACATAACATTTTAATGTCCCATCCAAAATTTTAGTTCAATAGAGCTCCAGTTTCCATAATGCACAGAAATCTTTTTTCCCCCTTTTTTATACTTGTAAGTGGTGGGATACTGTATAAGAATACCCTTACTGGTGAGACCCAGTCCCATGGTAAGATTAATTTAAGTCAGTTTTAATCCTTTGTGGTAAAAGTTCTGACAGCCCTCTGCCCCACTTTAATACCCTAAGAAGCTTTCTATGTGATCAGAGGCTCCTAAACCTCCTCGGTGAGGTTTAGGAGCCTCTAATCAGACTCAAATAAGAAGTGTGGCTGTGAGTCCAGAAGTGGAAATAACCAACAGAAAATTACATAATAAACAGACAGCCTTTTGCCATTTTGTTGTTCTCCTTTTTACTAAAACAGTTCTGTGCAAAAGTATATTTACTCCTACAACTTTTATGCTTTTTATCACATTACAACCAGATAGTTCAAGTGTAAAACTGTGTTTAGTGGGATGTTATGCGATCAATCAAAACAAAGGAGTATATAGTTGTAAGATGGAAGGACAGTTTAAAATTTTTCTTACAAAAAAAGTCTGAAAAGTGGGGTGAGCATTTGTTTTCAGCCCCCCTGAGTTAGTGCGTTGTAAAACCACACTCCTCCACAATTACAACAGCAGGTCGTTTGTTATACGTCTCTTCCAGTTTTGCACAGCCAAAGATTAAAACTTTTGCTCATTCTTTCTTTGCATTAGCTCAAGCTCAGTAAGATTAAAAGGAGAGTGTCTCTGAATCACATATCGCAGATTCTTATTTGGATTCAAACACATTGTAACACATGAATATGCTTCAATCTTAATCTCTTCAGCTTTGAACAGTGTTTCCTCCTTGGATGTGCTATATGTAGCTCCATTTATCTTCCTATCAACTCTGACCATCTCTTACATGTAGGCCACAAAGTTATATTTTGGTCTCATCTTACCAAAGCATATTTCTTACATGGTTTCTTTGCCCCTTTCAAGTGCTAGTGGGACTTTTTACTGCTTTGTTTAAACGGCAGCGGTCTTCTTGCTACCCCTCCATCAAGGCCAGATTTGTGGATTGCACAATTAATAGTTTTCCTGTCATCAGTGTGTCCCACCTCAGATGCAGATCTTTGCAGTTACTCCCGAGTTACTTTGGACCTCTTGGAGGATTCTATGATTAATGCTGTCCTTGCTGAGCTTTTCATTTTAGGTGAATTGCCATGTCTTGATAATTTTATATAAGGATATTGGAGTAAAGGAGCCTGTATAAAGGTCTTTATTTGTAAACAAAACTTGACAATCTTGTATTACCATGTATAGTAAAAAACAAAGGAAATCAAATATAATTCACTGAAGTTTGTGGTTGTACCATGACATGTAAAAGAATGTCAAAGAAAATAAAGGGTGGATGAATAGTTTTGCAAGGCACAGTATTCCTGAAGCTCTGGAAAGGATACAACAGAAAGGATAAGAAGATGTATATGCTTCTTTTCACCTCACAATACTGTTAGGTTGCTAAATGACTGATTAAATGGCTTAAAGGACAAATGGAGACTGCCATCCTCCACCAATGCTCATCCTTTGTCCCACACTCCACCTGCCTTCATTGTTTGATGAAATATATGCTAGTATGGTTCTCTCACCCTTCCGACAGAACAATACAAAAGCAAACAAGTACCTTTAGAAAAATCACTGAAATGATGTGGTTGAACATATGAGAAACTGCAGGCAAAAAAGCAAACATATGTTGCATGGAGAAGAATCAAAGCTACTGACATCTGCTAGAGTCCGTGGCTTCCACATCATCACACTAAGTAGGGTAAGTACTCATAACGCTAATGAGTAATTTAAGAGCATTGGTAAAAGGGATTCATTAGAAAGGCTCAGAATACTTTTCACCTATCAGTGCATACCTAGAGCACACATATGCACAACTTTGATCAAGACCCTTGTGCAAAAAGCCTTCATCACGACATTACACTAGGGGTCGCACCGATTGCAGTTTTCTGGCCGATCGCCGATCTTTAAAAAGCTTGACCTGCCGATTCTGATTTTGGTCAATACCAGTTTTTTTTAAATTACTGACACTGTCAGGTGTTACGTCACAACACACCTTCAGTGCTCCAATTTTATTTTGAAAACCACTGAACAATATCCATGAAACAAACTAGTTTTTTTTTTTTTACAAAATCACAAGGTTTGGGGTCAGTTAAGGACAAACTAGCAAAATAACTTGAAAATGTACTGAGTATCCTTGTAGTGCAAAAATAAAAACACTCAAATTCAGCCGTAGGTGAGGGTAGGAACGTAGACCGACCGGTAAATCGAGAGCTTTGCTTTTCGGCTCAGCTCTCTCTTCACCACAACGGACCAGCACAGCGTCCCCATTACTGCGGCAGCCGCACCGATCCGTCTGTCGATTTCCCGCTCCATTCTCCCCTCACTCGTGAACAAGACCCCAAGATACTTGAACTCCTCCACTTGAGGCAGGAACTCCCCTCCAACCTGAAGAGGACAAGCCACCCTTTTCCGGTCGAGAACCATGACCTCGGAGTTGGAGGAGCTGATCTTTAATCCCAGCCGCTTCACACTCAGCTGCGAACCCCCCCGGCGCTGTAGGTCTTGGCTAGAGGGGGCCAGCAGGACCAAGTCATCTGCAAAAAGAAGAGACGAAATCCACTGGTCCCCAAACCAGACCCCCTCTGGCCCTTGGCTGCGTCTAGAAATCCTGTCCATTAAAGTTACGAATAGGACCGGTGACTAAGGGCAGCCCTGCCGGAGTCCAACATGCACCGGGAACAGTTCCGACTTGGTGCCGGCAATGTGGACCAAACTCCTGCTCCGCTTGTACAGAGACCGGATGATCCCCCTATAGTTGGAACACACCCTTCGATCACCCTTATTATGAAGGTTTGCCAGAATCTCTTTGAGGCCAACCGGTAGTCCTTCTCCATGGGCTCACCGAACTCCTCCCAGGCCCGAGTTTTTGCCTCTGCCACAGCCCGGGCCGCGGCACGTTTGGCCTTACGGTATCTGTCAGCCGCCTCAGGAGTCCCACAAGCCAACCACAGCCGATATTACCCATTGACTTTTGAAAATGTTGTATCAGCTTAAAAATAATTTGTCCAAATATTTGTCGAGCTGTATGAAAACATTTGAGCCTGTATGCATTTTGAACCATCTTTCCATGCTTGAAGAAATTGTTTAAATTAAATTAGAGTCCAAAATATTGAGATTCAGTCACATGATGAGTGTATTACCTGCACTGTAAATAAGACAATCTATGTAATTCTGTTATAAATGTCCTTTATTGCATTGCTTGCACAAGGGACGCTTCTTATGGTAGTCTATACCAAGTCACAAATGATGAGATAAAAAAAATGAAGACGCAGACAGAAAAAAAGAATAATATCAGCAAGAAATTTCCATTGAATGTGGCGCAGATAAAAACATAACCAGAGGAGGATCATTTAGGATTTGTTTGTGAGGTTCTTTTTTATCTTTTTATGTCTGGGACAGATGTATTTGAATAATGTTTACGTTAGCATGTGTTGGGTGCCTGTCTGTGTTAGCAGCCACATGCTTAGCCAAAGAAGGTTACCAATGTTAAGTCTTGCTTCAAGCTCAGCGGTGTATGTGTGTATGCATGTGTCTATGTGTGCGAGAGTCTGTGAGAGATATAGGGAGTGAGATTACAGTGGCTATTGCCAACTTCAAAGTCTCTTCTGGTGTTGTGCCAGGTCAGCATGTTTACACAGGAGAATTGGTGTTGGGACACACACACTCTGAATCATACACACTCCAGCTCCTCCACATGCATAGACACAGACCTTGCTTTCTGGCTGGTGAACACACACTCATGCACATACCGCCCAGAGTGCATTGGTCTTATCAGTGGTCCCTGTGAGTTAGGGGAAGCATTTAATCAGGGTCTCTGTGCAGCTCTTGGCATCAAACTGATTCCACCATCTCCACTCTCCTGCTTCTCCCCATGTCTTCCATTCACTCTCCCTCCACACTGACAAGTAGAGTTGGCTAAATATTGCCCAGCCATAAAATTTAGTTCCAGAAAAGTTAAAACTGGATCACTGGAGGCTTAAAATAGTTCCATCCTCATTTGCTAACTTTTCCAAGTGCTTTTGGGAAAGATCCAACAAGTGAAGGCCCTTCTGCAACAAGCTGAAGTCACCGATTTGGGCCCTTGTGTATAAAATGATAAGTGGTTCCAGTAACACTTTAATCAGAAGTTTGACATTTTGTGAAATTGGGAACCCCTGAAATCCTCAGTCATCTTAGTTTGCATACTCACGTTTAAAATGAAATCCTTTTTCCTACTCTTTTTTGCAAAGTGATTTAAATGTTAAAACCCAGCAACACCTGAGACATTTAGGTTTTTATATTGTCTAAGACCAACAGAGAATCAGTGAGTATAGATTTGCTGCAATTTTACAATGTTTTCAGGTAATAATGTTTGCTGGTGCCTTGGTTGTATTGTCGGGAGGTTTTCATATGGCAGGATAGGCTAAAACAAATTGAAATCATTGAAACCCAGGTAAGAGTTGATGAGAACACTGTTGTGTTTTTTGTGTCTAATATTATATAAAAAAGAAACCATATGGCATGTGCTTTCATGATGTGAAACATTAGAGCAACTTGTTTTGAGGTTTTAGGGGCTGATGGATGAGACATTTAATTTTTAGAAAATTATATAAGCTATGAAATACAGCGTATTTCTTTCGAACCTTTTACTGACTTAGGCTGAGGTTGAAGATGTGGTGGTGAAAGCTCATGTGCACAGATTTTTTTTGAACATTTCTGTGCCATGCAAAAGTATTCACATCCCTTTAAAACATTTTCGCATTTTGTCACATTTCAACCACTAACTTCCGTGTATTTCACCCCTCCTTGAACCGCCACCTTAACGTGGTGGAGGGGTTTGGGTGCTCAAATGATCCTAGAGGCTATGTTGTCTGGGGCTTAAATGCCCCTGGTAGGGTCTCCCATGGCAAACAGGCTCTAGATGACGGGTCAGACAAAGAGCGGTTCAAGAATCCTTTATGAGGACAAATTTATCGAGGCACGTGACATCGCCTGGTACGGCAGAGCCGGAGTCCCACCATGGAGCCAGGCCTAGGGTCGGGACTCGCCTGAGAGCGCTTGGTGGCCGGGTTGCTCCTCGCGGGACCCGGCCGGGCCAAGCCCGAACGAGAGACGCGAGGCCATCCCCCAGTGGGCCCACCACCTACAGGGGGAACCTTGAGGGACCGGTGCAAAGAGGATTGGGTGGCGGACGAAGGTGGAGACCTCAGCGGCCCGAACCCCGGATGCTTAGGCTGGCTCTAGGGACGTGGAATGTTACCTCGCTGAGGGGGAAGGAGCCTGAGCTTGTGCGGGAGGTCGAGAGATATCGACTAGTAATAGTGGGCTCACCTCCACGCACAGCGTGGGCTCTGGAACCCATCTCCTCGAGAGGGGCTGGATTCTCTTCTACTCTGGAGTGGCCCACGGGGAGAGGCGGCGGGCTGGTGTGGGTTTGCTTGTTGCCCCCCAGCTCAGCCGTCTCGTGTTGGGGTTTACCCCAGTGGATGAGAGGGTCGCATCCCTGCGCCTTCGGGTTGGGGATAGGTCTCTGACTGTCGTTTCGGCCTATGGGCCGAGCGGTAGTGCGAAGTACCCGGCCTTCTTGGTGTCCCTGTCAGGGGTGCTGGATAGTACCCCTCCTGGGGACTCCATTATTCTGCTTGGGGACTTCAACGCCCACTAGGGAAACGACAGTGACACCTGGAGAGGCGTGATCGGGAGGAATGGCCTCCCCAATCTGAATCCGAGTGGTGCTTTGTTATTGGACTTCTGTGCTATTCACGGATTGTCCATAATGAACACCATGTTCAAACATAAGGGTGTCCATCAGTGCACTTGGCACCAGGACACCCTAGCCAGGAGGTCAATGATCAACTTTGTTGTCGTTTCATCAGACCTTCGGCCGCATGTTTTGGACACTCGGGTGAAGAGAGGGGTTGAGCTGTCCACTGATCACCACCTGGTGGTGAGTTGGATCCGCTGGAGGAGGAGAAAGCCGGACAGACTTGGCAGGCCCAAGCGCATAGTGAGGGTCTGCTGGGAACTTCCACCTGCGGGAGAGCTTTTACCAGATTCCGGGGGATGTTGGAGACATAGAGTCCGAGTGGACCATGTTCTCCGCATCTATTGTTAATGCTGCTGCCCGTAGCTGCGGCCGTAAGGTCTGCTGTGCCTGTCGCGGTGGCAATCCCAGAACCCGGTGGTGGACACCGGCAGTAAGGGATGCTGTCAAGCTGAAGAAGGAGTCCTATCGGCTGTGGCTGGCTTGTGGGACTCCTGAGGCGGCTGACGGGTACCGTGAGGCCAAGCGTGCTGCGGCCCGGGCTGTGGCAGAGGCAAAGACTTGGGCCTGGGAGGAGTTCGGTGAGGCCATGGAGAAGGACTACCGGTTGGCCTCGAAGCGATTCTGGCACACCGCCCGGCGCCTCAGGAGGGGGAACCAGTGCTTCGCCAACACTGCTTATAGTGGGGGTGGGGAGCTGCTGACCTCGACTGGGGACATTATCGGGCGGTGGAAGGAGTACTTCGAGGATCTCCTCAATCCTGCCATCACGCATTCCCTGGTGGAAACAGAGGCTGGGGACTCGGGGTTGGACTCTTTCATCACCCAGGCTGCAGTCACCGAGGTGGTTACAAAGCTCCGCGGTGGCAAGGCTTCGGGGGTGGATGAGGTTCGCCCTGAGTACCTCAAATCTCTGGATGTTGTGGGGCTGTCATGGTTGACACGGCTCTTCAACATTGCGTGGCGGTTGAGGACAGTGCCTCTGGACTGGTGGACTAGCCAAGACCTACAGCATGCGCTGGGGCAGTTCGAAACCGAGTGTAAAGCGGCTGGGATGAAGATCAGCTCCTCCAAGTCAGAGGCCATGGTACTCGACCGGAAAAGGGTGGCTTGTCCTCTTCAGGTTGGAGGAGAGTTCCTGCCTCAAGTAGAGGAGTTCACGTATCTCGGGGTCTTGTTCACGCGTGAGGGAAGAATGGAGTGGGAGATCGACAGACGGATCGGTGCGGCTGCCGCAGTAATGGCCACAGTAACTTAAAGTGCAGCAACATACAGTAACATCAATACAACTGAGGTAAAACTACCAATACCAAGACATAAATCCTATACCTAGGACCCTAAATAACAATATATCACGACCAGAGACAGAGAACCCAAATTCAGCCAAACACAAAGTGATAAGTAAAAAGGTTTATTCAGAAACTCAGGATCAGAGAGCAGAAGAACAGCAGTCAGCTTCCAGGAACCACTGAGAACAGAGAGACTAGTTAGTGGCTGAATAAAACTCAGGATCTGCAAGGAGTTAGATAAAGCCACTAACCTTCTCAGTCTGGTGATGAGGCACAGAATCCAGAGGAGGAAGAGATCCAGACAGTTAATGAGGAAGCGTCCAACAGACTGAAGTCGGATTGCCGACTGATCCAAATCCTCCGGGGAACCAGCTGACGCTGTGACAGGAACACAGAGAGCTGTGATTGTCCTCTTGACAATAAATCCAGGCAGACTAGAGAGCCAGGCGAACTCAGGGTGAATAAACCAGTGGCTAGGCTGAGACGTAAATCCAGGGACAGAAACAGGGTCGAATTCCAGGGCTAGAGGCGTCAGACAAGGGGCAGGCAGAGACATAAACCAGAGGCAGAAAACAGAGTCGAAATCCAAAATCCAATCCGTCAGACAAGGAGCAAGCAAGAGGGAATAATCCGTAAGGCAAGGCAAGGTCATGGAACGAGATCAGTCAGGAAGGAACGCTGGATAACTACTCACAAATGTTTTTGAAAATCTGGCACCGTCTGCCGGTCAGAGGGCTGTATATAACTGCAGCTCCACAGGTGTGTGGCATGACGGTGATTGCGCAGCAGCGCAGCAGCAGACAGGTGAAGCAGATGAGTTAATTGCATGAGTGAGAGCAGAGCAGGCAGACGGGCCAGAATCATAACACAATATTTAATTTTTTTAAATTCAGTTTTACTATTTCTCACACCGGTCCGTTGTGGTGAAGAGAGAGCTGAGCCGAAAAGCAAAGCTCTCGATTTACCGGTCGGTCTATGTTCCTACCCTCACCTATGGCCATGAACTTTGGGTCATGACCGAAAGAACGAGATCCCGGATACAAGCGGCTGAAATGAGCTTCCTCCGTAGGGTGGCCGGGCACTCTCTTAGAGATAGGGTGAGGAGCTCAGCCATTCGGGAGGGGCTCGGAGTAGAGCCGCTGCTCCTCCACATCGAGAGGAGCCAGTTGAGGTGGCTCGGGCATCTATACCGGATGCCTCCTGGACGCCTTCCTCGGGAGGTGTTCCAGGCACGTCCCACTGGGAGGAGGCCCAGGGGACAGCCCAGGACACCCTGGAGGGACTATGTCTCTCGGCTGGCCTAGGAACGCCTTGGGCTCCCCCCGGAGGAGCTGGAGGGGAGAGGGACGTCTGGGTGTCTCTGCTCAGTCTGCTGCCCCCGCGACCTGGTCCCGGAGAAGCGGAAGACGACAAGTACGAGTACGAGTACTTCCGTGTATTTCATTGGGATTTTCTGTGACAGAACAGAAGAAAGTAGTACATATTTATGAAATGGAAGGAAGATGATACATGTCAAACCTAATAACGATAAACAATTTAGAAGTTAAACACGCTTACTCTGTGGACATCAGTTTAGGTTTTGCCAGAAAGATATTCTTTGATCTAAACCATTCCATTCCAGCACCTCTATATGTATAGGCTTGGTATCGTGCTGAAAGGTGAACCTACATCACAGTTTGAAACCTTTTGCAGCCTCTAACGTGTTCTTCCAGGATGGTTCTGTTTGTATCTCAATCCATTTTCCCATCAATTTCGAAAAGCTGTATTGACAAAGCTGGGGAGAAGTATCTCCACCGCATGATTCTGTCACACTAAGTTAATGATGTCTTAAAGGTTCATGTGCAGTGTTAATTTTCCTGCTCACATATCATTTTGCATGTAAGCCAAAAAGGTCCGTTTTTGTTTTATCTAACCAGATACCCTTTTCCCACACGTTCTCTGTGTTCCCTACATGACCTGTGGCAAAGTGGAGTTGGAACTTAATATGTTTTTTTTTCAACACAGTGGCTATTGCTAATAAAGACCTGTGGAGTTCCTTCCTGATAGTTGCCTAGTCAACAGACTGTCCCACATGAGCAGATGTTCTGTGATGCTCCTCCAGAGTTGGCATGGTCATCTTGGCTGAACAGCTAAGTGTGGTAAGCTTGGAATATAGTAATATAACTGAACCCTGGTTGAAAGTCTCCACCTCAAGCAGAGGAGCTTAAGTATCTTGGTGATAAGTGATGGTAGGATGGAATGGGAGACAGACAGATGGATTGTGGCATTGTCTGCAATAATGTGGATGCTACTCTGGTCTGATGCTGTGAACCGCATGAGCTAAGCTAATAAGGAAAGCTCTAGATTTACCGTCCTGACCATCACCTATGGTCATGAGGTATGGATCATGACCGAAAGACCATACAAGCAGGTGAAATGAGCCACATCCCTTTAATGGCCGGACTCAGCCATATAGATAGGGTTAGGAGCTCTGTCATCCGCATGGAGCTCAAAGTAGAGCTGTTGATTCTCTTCATCGAAAGGAGTCAGCTGGGGTCTGATCAAAATGCGTCCTGGGCGCCTCTGTTTGGAGGTTTTTACACAGGAAGACTCTATTTACTAATTAGTCCACTTCTGATGAGAATTGAGTGCACTGGAATTTATTTAAGGGCACCAGAGTAAACGAGTGTTCAATACAGATGCAAAGCACACCTTAGATTTTATGAAATATGTATAATTTTCCTTCGCATTATCCATCATGCACCACTTTGTGTTAGTCTATAACAAAAAATCACAAAAAATACTTTGACGTTTGTGGTTGTAACATAATGAAATGTGAAATAGTTGAAGTGGGATAATTAGTTCTGCAAGGCATCAGAGCCCTTTACCTCCTCAAATATGTATGGGCTTTGAGAGATTTGGCAAAAAGCATTTCCTACCTTGACAAAAGGTTCCCTAAAATCATAACACTCACATCCATTAAGAATTTAAGAGTATCATATGAAATGCAGTAAAGGAGGGATGCAATTGTTTTCCTAACAGGTAACTCGGTTTGAATCGCAGTATCATTTGTTTTTTTTATTGTGTAATACTTTGTGTGGCTGTTGTTTTGGCCAGGTCTCCCATTTAAAATAGATTTTCTGATCTCAGTGGGACTTCCTGATTAAATAAAAGGCATAATAATCATAATATATTTTTCCAGATAAGAGGAATATGCATCGGAAAAATACACCCCTCTCTAGGATCATCAAAAAGATTCTGAGAAACTAATCAATATGAATATTTAGTATCAAATTAATTATTTGAAGTAGTATCATTATCAATAGTGCTGTCTTCATATCCTCCAGACGATGCTCCGACTCAGTTTCTCTTGCAAGACCTGAACTTTTCTAAAATGGATCTGCTTCTGTAGTAAGCATTAAAATAACTTACTGTTTTAATCTTTGTTTGGGCTCCAGACTGTGACCAATTAGATACATTTTGTTAATATTTTAGAGATAATTTTACAAAGCACAGTAGTGCAACTTTGAAATCTATTCTGATGCTTTTTCCTCACCCTCTTTTCTTTTGCCCCTCTTTCCTTTACTAAATGCCAAGAGGGATCAGGAATATGTTTGCCCATTTGTCTTGGGTGAAATATAATGACACAAACAATTTTAGAAGAGCTGAGGAAGTAGAGTTCTCAAAACCACAGCATGAGTGTCTCAGCAGTCTATTGTTTTTCAAAGGAAATAAGTAATTGTTGGCTCAAACTGTAAAGTTGGAATGCCTTTTTAAATAATCCACAAACTCAAAATGTGTTTTTGTAATACTTTAGCTGTAATGTTTGGTTATGGCATTTGTTTTTCAGAGATAGTGCACAAAATGGTAATCTCAGTAAAGATTAAAGTACCATATTGTGCCTGTTGATTCATTAAACACCATCCAATTATAACCAGCTAAAATTGTCACTTTAACTCAAAGGGCATAAATTATTGATTTCACATATTTTCCTTAAATTGTGCTCAGGCTTGTTGTTCATTATGTCATGTTATATTATCTTTTCCATGTCTGAAATTGTGAGAGACAGAGCATTTAGAAAGCAGAAAAACGCTGCAGAAGACTGATGACCTTAACTTTGGAAAACCAAATTCTGGTATCAATTTGTATCACAATATCCACCCTAGCCAGATTGAGTGAGGAAGTCACGAATACTGCGGTCTGATTACAGTAGCTTGCAGGCTGAACCAACTGGCTATTACCCAGGGATTTAAAAACTATCAGTGCCAAGCCCATTCTGCCTGTATTTTACCACATTGGTGAATGAACAGTTGTAACCTAAACTATAATTCCAATCACTAACATTCTGGCAGTATTCTGATTGATGTAATATAATGTTGTAATTTCTGCTCCAGTTCTGACCAGCATTATTAAACTGACATCCATAGGCGTAAGCCCTACCGTTTCAGTGCTACCAGAATAGCCTACTTTATGTTAGCAATGCAGGCTGGTTGTGCAAGTCTCAATTTTCTCCACATAATCAGTTCATGTTTAAGTAGGGAGCATTTAACTGCACTGGAGTAAGATAGCTGTGAAAACGTTAGTCTGAGGACACCATTTATCACATTTTATACTGACAGAGGATACATAAAGCAAAAACTGCAGCAAAAGAAAGCATTTTATTACCTGATAAACTTTATGTCTCTGGAGTCTGGCAGCAGACTCCTTGCTTTAGCTATTTGTCAAATCCATTCCATGAACTGTGTTTCGTCCTCTTCCCTTAGGTTTAGATTATTCCCTGCCTTAAAATTACTTTATATTCGATAGAAAGAGAAAATGTGATTTTTTTTCTTCATATTTCTGCCTCTAAAATGTGTTGAAATTTGGGCTGTAGATTTTGCATGTACAAATTTTCCCTAGCGTCTACCGCATAGCCTACTGTTATACCCCTATCTTTCCTTACAAATGCTAAAATACTTTGTTTTACCCAATTATATAGGGTTTATGGATACCACTTGTCATGATAATACATTGTACTTCAGCGCTGTATTTTGTAAAGTGACCAAAGAAACAGAGACCAAACCTAGAAACTCTCCTAAGCATAAGTCTGCACGAAGCAGCTGTACACCGAAAGTAAGAGGAGACTGTCACAGTCTGTGGAGGAGCTTAGTTGTTACTGGTGTAGATTTCCATGCATGTATTGAGGTTGAGAATTTTCTTGGTGCAGTGAGCAACCTTGAGGGAAAAAGATTAGGCTTAGAGTGCCTTGATGATATTTATCCTGTCCTTACTGGAAATCTCCACATTAGAAGACAGCTTTAGATGGCATCAGTGTTTACCTTTAAAAAAAAAAAACATTTTCTCTACTCAAATGATTTTACTGAAGAATTGATTAAACTTCGCTGTTCTCTTCTTGTAGTGTCAGATGCTACTGCTGAAGGTGTCATTTTGTGTTGGTGTCCTGATGCTCTGACCACAGCAACAGTAGGCACCTGAAAGAATGAACCTCAGGTCATTCTGTGAAATTCAAGAACAATCAGTCAATTCTTTGCTAATGTTGTTTCTGTTTCTCATACTTCTTTTACCTTGCTAGGTAAAAAAGCTGGAGGCCCTGGTTATACTAATGCAAATCAGAAAAAAATCAACATGAACACAGTCTCTGGGATTTCAATTAAAAATGCAATTATATCTTTACTGCACCAGTAGGTGGCAATAACATTGACAATAACCACATCAATAGTCAAAAGAAGATTCTCAGCACAGCTCAAAATTCTTTCAAAACCATTGTAGTTTGTGTTGCCTTTTAAACTGTTTATCCTTTCCCTTCATTCATCAACTTTATATTACATTTGAAGTTTAATGAAAAAAGAACGAGACATAATAAGACAGTTTTGGAAACTAAACACATAAAAACCATTAATAGTTTTTGAGATCTGAAGCACAGGAAGCAAAGTGTTTGCAAGAGGCCTGTACATCAACTACAGCACAATCAGAGTTTAGAGAATTCTGTTTTTCTCAACAAACACTCGGTTTCTATGTGGATGAAGGGTGCAAAGTGGCAGTGCGGTTTCCTCCTCCTCTTCAGCAGAGACTTCATAAAATCTCTGGTCAGTTTCTTGTGTATATTTGTAGGCTGCCTTCTTTAACCTTAACATTACATCATGCACAACCCCCACATAAGTGGTTCTAAATTTGCTAGTCGGGGCTGACATGCCATCATGGTGTGAAAAGGCAGCATCATCAGGATGTTGGCCCATTCTCCAACAGTTGCTTTCACCTTGAGTTTCGACTTTGTCATCGAGGTGATCAGCGAATACAGCTGGAATGTTGTAGTTTATCTGTCCGACCTCTGGCATGTACGCTCGATGCCCATCATTCGCTTGAACCAGCCCCCATGTTTGGTCTCTGGCCCTCCTCCTGGAGACCCGGTAGATGTCAAACACTTCTACTGCCTTTTTGCTGTCCTCCTTTGAGAGGCTTGTGTGGGTTGCTGGATGTACCAGGATTGAAAACAGGCTTGCACTATCATCGCTTATCCAGGTTTAAGGGTTGCATCTTGGCTGGATTCTGGATAATTTTTTTTTTGTCTTATAGTCGTCTAGCAGAACCCTGTCTGTTTTGTTAATGTCTTCTAAGCTGCAGTTGGCTTGGCCACATTCTAGCTGTGGTACCATTGCTAATTTTGGATCCAAGATGCTAAACTTCATAATAATTTTTATCTTGGGTTTAGAATGTTTAAAACTTAGTTTTACAGTGACTGCTTCCCCACATAGATAGTGTAATATCGCCTCTGCCTCCAACGCCTGGTTCGCACAACAAGATGTTAAAATTGTTGGTTGATTTTCAATACCAGAGAGACCCCAAATGACCATAAAAAAATCATAGATATAAAAACTTTGATCCTACAGTGTGTGGTGTATAGCCACACGGCAAGCACAACACACTACATATGAACAGATTTCACCCAGGAATACTCAGATGTCGTACAGGAAATCTTGCAAAACCTCTCGAGATTAAATGTGAGTTCAGAGTAAAGAAAGGGCTGACGAGTAAGAAAAAATGGCAATAGTTTCTGATTGGCTACATGTGACATTCAACTCAAATCAGCTTCAAGCTCATTTGTCCTTGAGGAAAACCCCACACGTTAGGACATCGTAGGAGGTGTCTGTCCGCTCGGGTCTAATTAATGCTAGATAAGTTGCAAACAAAACTTTTATATTGAACACTTTCTTCACTTGGTGGGAGTTGGATCTTGAGTTTTTAACAGAGATGTGACTCCGGAGTTGTGGCCGGTGACTCCAGTTCATTCTCAGAACTTTTTTCTCCTGATTGCGGCGTTCATCAGCTCTCCACGGATAGAAGGGAAAAGCGGTGGAGTTGCTCTGGTCTTTCGTTCCAGATTTGTGTGTTGGCAGATCCCAGTTGACACCTTTTTCCAGCTTTGAGGTCCAACTTGTGGAGATTAAAGGTGAATCCCTGATGCTCTCTGTCCTGTTCTATTAACCAGCTGTTTAACCTGTGCAGCACTTTGGTCACTCTGGGTGGGTAAAGCGCACTATAAATAAAGATTGACATCTTATCCCTGTTGTCTCTTTAACAAATTTAAAGCAGCCAAAGTAGCTTTTGTTAATGTCTTCCTTTTCCATACTGCTTTTTCATTTTAGCGGTTCCTCATTATAAATTGACTTTAGCAGTAAAGTCCCTTCCAAGTATTCAAAATTGGTTTCTTTATTATTTTGTGTAGAACAATAAAGTTTCTGTGGCAAATTTAACTAATGAAATAAAATTGCAAAGGCAAAAATGTATAAATAATGAAGTGTTGTTTCAAAAGCTTATTCCTGAGGTCAAATGACCTCAGGACTAAGCTTATTTTTAAGATTTTAAAAAATAATAACAATTAGAAGCTTCTTGAACATTTTTTCTCCACGTCACCTCCTTCTTAGTATTTCTTGTGTTTTCTTTGCAGTTTCTCCCCATTTTTTTCATATTCTCATTTCATGGCACAAAAAACTAAAAACCTTATCACACCTATGTTTTCTCTCTGTTCATTCTTGTTCTTCTCCATGTTGGCAATCTTTGAGAATGATGGGTTTTGGTGGATTTTCTTTTCAGCAGTGAGCAAGGCTCTGTTAAAATGTCTTGCAATGCTAACCACTTCAGAAAAGAGTAACACTTCACATAAATTGAGTTGATGAACATTTTTGGAGACAATAATGCCTCAGCAATATTATGAAACTTATCTACACAATTGATGTGAATTTCTACCTGGTAGATAAAATAAATGAGTCTAAAATTGTATTAAAATGCATCTCAAAACAATTTTCACTCTGTTTAAAAATTGTAATAGTTTATTCAATTGTGTTAAAAAAAATAAATTAAGCCCTAAAAGAGGAACTTTAGTTACAGCTCCTATGTGTATGGCGCAGTACATGCGGGATCTCTGGATCAGCAGTTTTGCAGCCACAATAAGGTGACAGCATTTTATTTGGCAGCCAGGAGCAGTGTGCAAGCCCTGCTGCCTGTTCCAGGGTAGTATGTCAGTCTTGCATAGTGTGCCGTGGAATTAGTTCACTGGGCTGGCAAAGGCAGGTGTTAGCAGGGTGACATTCTAAGCAGAGAACAAGCTGGAAATGCAGGGGGTTGGTTGAATTAGTGACAATAACACATTTCTAAGAGTGCTTTACAGATACCTGGAAAAGATCGTTCACCACAGAGTGTTATAAACGTGTCAATGTCTTTTAAACTGTTGCATTCACCCTATTTGAAAAAAAAAAGCAATCTCCACATGATTGTTTTGAAATTGCAGACAATATAAAGAATCGTTCTTTTAGGTGTCAGGATTTGCTTGAAACAATTGCCAATGCATACAAACCTTACTCCTCCTCTCCACAGACACTGCATATTTTCAGCTGGGCAAGTGTATGCGCTGCAAGATTTATTTTGGTTTCTTGACAGTGTTCAAGTTTTTTTAAAGGTTTTTGTGGCACTAACAGCTTTTATAAATTAGTAGCTAGACAGGAAGAAGGGTAGAGAGAAGGGAAAGACATGCAGCAAATGGCCTATCGCTAGGAACTGAACCAGGCATAAATGCATCGAGGACTATAGCCTCTGCACATAGTGTGCCTGCTCTACCACAGAGCCATGGGGTGCCCCACAGTCTTCAAGTTTAAGATAAAAAATAGTGGGTGCTTTGGGGAATATCAGTTCTCACTTTGACTCCTCACTAAAATAAGTGTGACTTAAGCTTATTAAACGTATACAACCAAATCTCCAGTTTACTGATTGATTCAAAGCGTTTTCTGTTTTTGCTCAAAATGTCCAGGTTTTTATTCCTGAATCTCATTCAGACACTAATCTGCTGAAATGCAGTCTAGAAGGATAATCCACCATATAAAATAAAATATATTAGGGATACATTTCTAAATGTTCTGATTGCAGATACCTTAGGTAAACAACCCTGCAGGCTTTACAGCACAAAACTTTCTTAAATTTTGGATATCTCATTTTGGAACCAATTTCTACAATAACACTGAAAATGAACAGCTAGGAAACAAAAATAGTTTTACTAATCAGAAACACAAGGACAATTTTTCAGCAATGGGCTCACCAATTGTTAGCCGGAGAAGAAAAAAAATTGTATAACATACATTTAAATTTGAGCTTCCATGACATTAGGGGTGAAATCAACCGCCTGAAATGAGATGTGAGATTTATTGCCATCTGTAGACTCATGTGACTGTGAAATAATTGAGGAGCGGAGGGGTGAAGGCTATCTGACTGGTCACCGGTGACAGCACAATCTGTCACGGTTTACATCTACTTACACCATGTTAAGAGTAAGCCTTGGTTCATTATTTATCCCTTCGCATGTGAAAAGGAACATGTGGGTACATCAACTCTTCAGCAACACAGACACTTTTACAAAAACAGAGCAGGGATGTTGAGTATTCCCCACTCTAGAAGGTCAAAGCCTAGCATTGTTGGGTGGGTTCATTGCTTACACAGTTAAATAAATGAAATTTACTAAGTTCAAATTTGTGTTCAGGTTGATGGTTTTGTAACTTTCTGAATATGAAAACTCAGAAAAAGGTTTGGTGCATGTAGGCACTCATTATTTTTTGAAAAAAACAAAAAAGAAATATCTATTTAACAAATATCTGGAGTTTCTTTACTTAATTTGGAACTAGGCTATATAAACAAAGCAGAACTACCGTTAATTGGGTTTTTGACCACATGTGGAATCTTTGTAGTCAGTGTTTTTAGTCCTGCAGGGAAAGCATATAACAATGTGATGGCATATTGCAATCTTGCTTTTTACTGAGCCCAGATGGTGCTGTGTGCTGAAATGATGTTAATTACAGCAGGGAGCACCAAAAAACAGCAAAGGCTTAATATCAAAACTTTGTCCTGTGCTTTTTGCCTGTGCTCGCATTTTCTCTTATTTTTATTGGATTAAAAAGTAACTTCATGTCCTATTTTTTTCTCTCTTCTCACTCAAATTTTGGTCCTTGTCAGCTGTCATGTTTCTGCTTGTTAATTTGGCCGCTCACCACACAGACGCTGGTCGAATAGTCAGCTGGAACATCTACTTGGTCAAATTAGCTGCTGCTAAAGTTGGAACACGTTCAAATTGTGATCATTAGTGCAGTGCTCTGGTATGAAGCTTTCTCCTCTGCACTTAAATAAGAGAGAGTGTGTTGCAGTGAAAGTTTTTACTTTCTTAAAGGTTTCTACATTTTTTGTTAGAGTGGAAAAAAATAGGTAAAAGTAGTCAAAAAATCTTGAGTTCTCTGAATCGTTTTACAGTTGTATGGTCTAACAAGTAGCCTTTTTTGTTTTATCTTTACCTTCAACCCCATAAACCCAGACACACTCAACCAGAGGCTTACCCAGCTCACAGTGCCAACCTCCACCTGTTAATGGATCACCAGCTTCCTGTCTGACAAGCAGCAGGTGGGCCAGGGGAGTATTTTCTTTCACATAAACCATCAGCACCGACACCCCCCAGGAGTGTGTTCCCTCCCCAGCGGACCCATCTGTGAAACTCCCGAAGTCCGCAGATGACCCCACTGTTATTGGACTGATAAAGGACGTGATCAGTCTGCATACAGACAGGAGGTAGGTCGGCTAGTTCACTGGTGCGGTCAGGACCACCTGAAGCTTAACCCTCTCAAGATTGTGGAGATGATGTCGGACTTCCAGAAAATACCCTCCACACTGCCTCCCCTGACCATCCTTAACAACACTGTGTTTACTGTGAATAGCTTCTGGTTTCTGTCAACCATGCTTTCTCTGCACCTGATATGGTCCTCACACATTGACAATGTTTGGAAGAAGGCCAAGTAGAAACTGTACTTTCAGTGGCAACTCAAGAGGTACAACCTGCCACAGGAGCTGGTCATCCTCTACATTGCCATTATCAGCCAATTCTGTGTTCCTCCATCAATGTGGATTGGTTCATTCACAAAGTCTACAAAGAGGATCATCGGGGCGGACCTCGCCTCCATCCACGACTTGTACAGATTTAGGATCAGTAAAAGGGCAGCTAACCTCTGTGGACAAACTGTTTAGACTTTTGCCTTCAGGTTGGCGCTACAGTGGGCACTTTGCAAAACACAGGCGCCGCCGAGACAGTTTCTTCCCCAGGCTGCCTCTCTGAAGAACACTTAAAGTATGCATGGTACTGATCTGGGCACTGACTGTTAACTAATTCAGCTTTGCCTTCCTCTTTTCTAAAAACACTGTATATATACATATTTACAAGAAAGAAAAATTACTTTTGTGGCAGACCACTAAGGAACTCACACCCAGACGTCTGGATGTTACTTTACGCGCGTTATTGGCACATTTTTTTCTGTGTTGTGGTCAGTTCTTTGTTGGAGTTGAGTAAAGAGAGTAGATCTAACCTAGCTCTTGTGTCATCTTCCTTACCCCTCCACACTGGTCTCCTCCCAAGGCTACCAGGATCCCATCTGTGACTCCTCTTTCATGTGAGCTGTCTTGAAAATGGGTTAATACTGCATTTTCTGTGATTAAGAGTTTTTACCATTCTTGTTTGTTCTCTATGTATAGTTCAGTCCGTGTTCCCTCCCTCGGGGCCCAACACCCGATTCTTATAAGAACAAATAAAATATGCCTCTAAAACAAATAGGCATCCTAATTTTGAGCTTCAGCTTGAGCAACGTTTGTCTTAAGAAAATTGAAAACATCAACAGGTTGGGAAACTTGGAATTATGCTGTAAAGATTAACAAAGTATTTATTGTGTGGAAAAAAACTTAAAAGATATAAACTGCCACAAAATGTTTAAAATCCTTTATTTCACAATTCTTTTAACCAAGCAAAGCAGTAACAGGTGTACTTCCCAATATTTGATACCCCACAAAGGAAAATAATAGAAAACCCTGCTTGATTAGTGGCGGTACCTGTAAGAATACCCATTATTTAACAGGGGTAATTTCTCCTGAGCTGCAGCATTGAGACATAGCTGGCAGGGCTCTGTTCTTCCACTTATTACATCGTGGAACACACCTCTTTTTCTCGAATGTACATTACAGCTTTCATTGCTAGAAAATGAGAGGCTAAAGCCCACCCTTCACAGCTTGTCAACAAGGAAGAGTCATGAATATTACAGCACTGAAAGTCAGAGATAAACCAAGGACACAGCAAAGCCCAAATATAATTTAAACCTTCTCAATCCAGGATGGTCAACATGACCAACTGATCAAAGTATCTTGCTGATAGATACGTTGACCTGATTTCTTATACTTGCACTGGCCCTGCTCCTTGTTCTGCTGAGAAGGGCAAAGCAAATTTAAATTTAGTTTCAGTGAATAAGAAGAAACTTTCCAAACTCTGAAGAAAAAAATGATTATATATTACAAGCCATATTTGAACAATGCTGCTGTAGCATGTTTTTATTTTTTTTTATGTTTTAATAAAATAAATACATGCAATCACAACCAAATACTTCACAGATTCGCTCTTTCCTTATATGTTCAATATTTTCTCTTTGATTTTTAGGGTTCTCTCCATACACAGTAGTTTCATTAGTTTGGTATATGTTTAAAAAGTTGCACTGGATTCCTCATATCTTTCATTTTGCTCCTGGGATGGCACAACAAATCAATACATATATTTCTGTAGCTGAAATTTTATCTTATTGTGCCCTTAGTAAGCTCAGCTGCAGCAAACTGATTATGTTAAGAAAGAAAAAGTCCTTGGAGGCAGATGGGAGCAAATTCCACAAATTGCTTTATTCATTTGGTAGCACTACAGGTCACATATCACGTGTCAGTTTTGTTGACATCAATGCACTAATGTTGCTGCTGTAGTACTGAGTTCGAATGCGGATGAAAATGCTAACATTTCAGTTTCAGTGTGATCAAATGACCAACAGGCATCTATGTTTTCTAATCTTCTGTTATGTTTAACTTTTTTGCAGAAAGAGTTTTATTACCAAGACAAATGAGAGCAGTACAGTGTCGGTAACTTGTACAACAAGTTCTTTATGTGTGGGGCGTCACAGTTCAGTGAGTCGTACAAACCAATAGAAAAGATGTAAAAAAAATATACAAAGCAACTGTTCCAAAATAAAGTAAAATCAAGGCACTTACAACATTGGAAAATAATGGTACCAGGTGCTTTTACTTTACTTTACAATCATTAGAAAGTCCACTGGCTTGATAGTTATCCAAGGTTATTGCTAGAGATTGTTTTATGTGCCTTGAGATGACATTTATTTCATATCTGTATTAAAATTGATTTAAATACCTGTGCTTGCCCATATTATTGAATCAAGCACAAGATGTATTTACTATGCATTTATAACAGTCCCTAAATTCTCAAAGGTTTACCAAAGACTTTATCCAGGACAACTTATTCCTCCAATTCCCTCTTTTCTGTCACCTTCTTCAAGCATCCTTGTTTTACTTGGCTCTTATTGCAGTATTTAGCCTTTTGTTCTACTTAGAGTGCCCATCAAAAGAACGCATATGTGGGCCACTGTAATGTAATAAAATAATCATAGTTTATGATCCAAAGCAATTTCAACACAGTTTTATAGACTAATCAATAATTTCTTACATTTTGTTTTTGTTAAACACCATTTTCCCCTTGGTGTGCAGTGATATTTTATAGGAATGCAAAAGTGTGAGGGAAGGATATGCTGAGCTACAAGCAAGGCATTTTGTGTCATATAAGAGAAATCAATGGAGAAGAAAAAAGTAAAGTTTAGGTGTACATTCTAAGTGTTGAAATTTTATTGATTGTAATTTTTTTACAGCAACAAATTTATTCAATCTACTTAGGAAAAATGAAAAAAAAGACACTTTCCTTCACACCTCTTACTGTGTCTTCCTTGTATTGTGTTTGGTTTTCTCTCTGTAGCACTGGGGAAAAATCAAGAAAATTGTACTGTTTTGGATGCTCCTTCACACTAACAGGTGCTGACTGTCACTTTGACACTCAGTGAGATTGGCGGAACAAGATGGGCAAAGTGCCCAGCCATTAGCTTATTGGACAGCCTGGTCAACTGCATGTGTCAAGAATGTGAGGACCACTAGTTTGTTCCCACTGATGCTGCAAAATGGTGAGGATTTAGTGTGGATTGCTTTTAAAACAAAACATGCAAATCCTGCTGTATGTTTATTTACAAACACTGTTTGCTCCATACAAATCAACTAATTCCTGTTGACAGCACAGCACTGCAAGCAGTTTTTTACATAAACTCAATTGAGAATGTTTAACTAGACATTTGCTGAGTTGTACTGGAATAAATGCCTTATGTTGTCTACTTTTATTTGGTGATAATTTTCACAAAAATGAAGGAACCCAAATGTAAAGCTGTGGCTTGATCTATTTGTCCACCAACTGTTTCAAGGTATAATATTTTATTTTAAGTGTTAAGAGAACTGTGCTTCCTGGTAAAGGATTAATTAATGATTAATAATGATAATAAATGACACTGAGTAGTTATGTAACTCTCAGAAGCATAGTGGATAAAAACATATAATACCAAATCATAAAATCACATACATTTTCAGTAAAATAAACTGTTTTTGATCTGTTAACTTTCTGCAAACTGCTGTTGGAGGTCTAAAGTGGGAAGTACCAACATGCTAAAAGTGGAGAGTCTTGTCCAGATAAAACCAGTTTGTCCTGTTACTTGTGGTGGAATAAAGCCTTTTGTTTTGCTTTTAATGTTTCTCTGCGATTTCAGCTGTTTTCTCAGTGGTTCAGTTTCTGAATATTCTTCCTGGAAGAGTTTTACAACATTTGAAAAAAGCTAAAGATAATTTTCTCAGATATTTGACAGCAAAGAACGTGGAAGACAATAAACCTCTGCATTAGAAGAAGCTTCTGAAAATTTAGAAAGGATAGTCTGAAACAAAAAAGAATTTATAAAAAAAGCACAGAACCTGACAAACCTAACAGACACTGATGAACAGTACAGTTAAACATGTAGACGGACTGACAGACAGGGGAAATTTTAGCTCCAGAACTTCAAGGAAAATATTGCTAATATTGACCTTACACAAGATGCCAAAATCTCTTACTTTCCGTCAACACTACTTAGGCTGTATTGTCATTTTTAACTCTGAAAAAGTTTATTTTTGCCTCTTCTACTACTTTTACCCTGTTGTTTTTTGGGGATGTTCTATTTCTTATTATTTTTTCTCAGTACTGAGGTTCTAGTTCATACTTAATCACGTTAGCTATACTCTCTCTTAATTTCCTCAGCTGCCCTGTGATCACTACATATGATCCAGAGTTCACTAACCATGAACACATGGTTAGTGAAACCAGTGCAGGTCACAAACTCAGCCTTGGTCCTTCTGTTTTTTTGCGTCAGTGTTTAGTTTTAATTCCTTTTTTGTAACGCAGTCTCTTGTCAGTTGTCACTCTTTTTGTTTAAGACTTCCTTCCTGTGTATCTTGTTGTCTGATCGGCCCCCATCTCTCCTGTTCCATCGAATGTTTCGTTCTCTTTGAGTATGTCTGTCTCTCTGTGGGATGTATTTCCGCTCCTCTCTGGAGGAATCAAACTTTTTGAAGTTCTAGCAGAGGAGAAGTGCCTTAAGAGCCCTAATACACTTTATCCTGGTTTCTGTCGCTTACAGCGTGGTCTGCAATTGTTTGCAACAGTGCTGTCAAAAGAAGACAAGAGAATTAAACATGAGGCAGCTACTCTTCCTGGCTCTTACACTGTCTGAGTGTTGTTATCCTGAACTGATCCAGAATGGGACTGTTCTGCAGTGATAACAACTGGTGAGTCATGAAGATAGATAATTTATTCATTATCCTTAGTTTTCTTAGAAGCAGTGCAGATGCTTGCCAGCATTAGACTGGATTAGAAACAAACACTCAACTGTTTGATCTTCATTATGCTTTTTATAAGCAATGATATGGTGGTTTGGCTTCTTGCTGCTACTAGTATTAATTGTAGAGATTTGTTTAGAAAAGTGCTGATTGATTTGAATGGTACTGGTAGTGACTGCCACTGCATCAGCATGCATATTACTGAGAGCACTAACAGGGACCACAGATGAATATTATTTTGAGTATATTTGAGTTACATTTATTCAATAAACTAACATTTGGATTTAACTGGGTAGAAATTATCTTTAATGAAAACTACATTGTTTCTTGAAACTTGGATATTGTATGTTAGTGAATAGTTTAATGATCTCCAAATAACATTTAAAAATTTTGTAATATACCAGGAAAGACTTTCTTGTATCTTGGTCCAGATGTTACAGCAAAACACATTTTCTATCAAACTGAAATCTGAGCCCGCTTGAAATTTTTTACAAGATGTTGATGTTTTTTTTTTTTTTTTATCTGATGCACATAGTAGTCTGAGAGCGAAACAAAAACACATAAACAAATCTAGCTATGGTTGTATTTATCCCAGTCACTTTTAGTCCACTTTAAAAGGACCGGAGTTCGTATCCCCATTAGTCCGGACTTTTTGTGCAGGTTTGAATACACGTAAGCAAACTCAAGTGTGGACCAAACAACCAGACCGAAACCACTTTTTGAGGTGGTCTCGGTCCACTTCCGAACAAACTCGGTATTGCGGTTCGCTTTTAGTGTATTTACACACTGGTCTTGATCCGCCCCAACTACACAAAACATACGTCTATTTGGACCTAACAATCTGCCATAGCAGTGAACATTAAACTGAAATCTTATCTAAACCAAGCTCTGTTGCTTAGCAATGCTGTGATGATAAATAGAACGTTGCAAAATCTGTGTTAAATGAGCTGCTTTTGACCCTCACACTGATATTGTAGCTGTAATCTTGTAGCACAAATAAAGTTTATTTTGAATATGTGGGTAATCCTTTTCATAATGCAATAGGAGCATGCCTCCATCAGATCTACCTCTTCCTGCTGCCAAGATGGTGCAGTATCTTCTTTTTTGGTTAATTATAGCAGGAAACCTAGATATGTGGGAGATGGTTGAAAAGTGCTTCTGTGGCATTATCCAAACAATGTTCTCTTTTTGTACAGAAGTTAGCTAACAGTAACAATTTAAATGAGCATAGGTATAACTGGTGCTAGCTTCTGAACAAAAGTTTAAGAATCTACTTTTTGTGCTACATACACATGAGCCATAGAGACAACCCATTTAAAACTTCTGCGATTGTGTTTCACAAAGGTTAGAAATTTATTTATAGGAACATTTGACCATTCTTCCATATGTGCATTTGTCAGGTCAGACGCTGGTGTTTGAGAAGACAGTCTGGCTCACAGTTTTCATTGGTATTCAATTCAAAGGTGTTCTATCAGTTTGGGATCAATATTCTGTGCCGTTCAGGCAAGGTCTTCCACACTAAACTTGCTTTTCCATGTCTTTATGAATCTTGCTTTGTGTGCTTGTAAGCAGTCATGTTGAAATGGGAAAAGGCCATCCCCATGCTGTTCCCACAAAGTTGGGAGCATGAAATTGTCCAAAATATCTTGGTATGCTGAAGAATTAAAAGTGTACCATTACATCATTGTTCAAATAAATAAAAAATTATTCCTTTCAGTGGAAGTAAAGAACTGAGCCTCGTTCCTGAAAAAGCAGCCCCACCATCATGCCCTCTGCATCAAATTTTATACTAGACCCAATGCAGTCAAGCAAGTGCCCTTCTCCTAGCAACTACAAAACCCAGATTCTTCCAATGGATTACCAGACAAAGTGGCCTGATTTGTCACTTCACAGAAATCATCTTCTCTGCTTTATACTATTGCTTTATAGTATTGCATCTGAAGGCCTCTCTGAAGAACCCTAACCCTAACCCAAAACCAGGCCTGTAGTGTGCTTGTGTATGTTCATAAATTTTGAGCTTCATGCTTCAAATTTACTACTTAGTAATGAGATTGGTCTGCTTTTGCTTGTGCACAAATCTTGTTTGGAAGAATGTCTGTTTTCTGGGGTCAGAGTGGCACCAGCAAATTAGGTTTACAGCTTTTACAGTAGAGTCAATCATCTCCAACTGTTTATACTAAATTATAAGTACTGATGTTTACAAGAATCATATTAGACTCAACAAAACCTCTTAAGAGCAGGCCATCTTTATTCTATACTTTTTTTACACAATTGAAGAGGTAAGATAATCAAAAGACAACAATTTATCATGAGATCAGTGATAAACAGAAGTGCACAAAATGGTTGTTAGTGTTTCTGCCTGGTTTGTGTTAGGGTGACATAATTGGCTGTTGGGTAATTGTGAGTTGATGTTATTCCCGTATTATATTTTTTCTTTCCTGTTAATGTCATATTCAGGTAATGGAGAAAGTTTGGTTCAGTCTGGACCACTGGATTAACTGGTCACTGAGCAGCTGTTAAAAGCATTCGCTAAGTGGGAATGTATTTACCAAAGGAAAGTTTGTGACCCCCAGCAACATTTCTGCATCAACAATGTCTTTTCAAAATTGCTTACAAAATTGCCTTAAGCTCTCTGCTGGAGGATTAAACATTACATTGCTTAGAATAGTGGGACTGCCTAATTTTTGTTGTAATGTCAGTGTGATGTTATGCCAGTGTTAAATCCATGTAAGTTATAACCTTTACACTTCAGGAGTCACTTTGATGAGGTGAAAGCCTCTGACCTAGGGAGGTACCATTTTTCAAAAGATATAAGGTAACAAAAGTGCAATAGACAGGGATATATAGCATGTTTAAACTTCTATAGTTATGTGTTTGATTTCTTGGGCAATACAGTAAATCCTAGACTACCTAGCAATATGTGTATGCACAAGGATGCATGGGTAAATGTGGCTCAAAGGTTCAAATCTGATTTCGGGATAAGGTTGAACGTCTGGAAAAACTAGCGATAAGCAAATCATGTTGATTTAACTTGCCTAAAATTTACAAGCAAAACAAATGCCACTTTATGCCTACAACTGTTTAGTTGTGACTCTAAGTAGCTTTTTTTTTGCAGTGAAATGCAATGAGCATTTTAACTTTAAAGAAAAAGTTAAACTTAAACTTTACTAACTTAATTACTTTTCATGCCTCAACAAATGTAAAAAAAATACTTTACACCCAATAACCTAAATGAATGAACTGAACTTAAAGTGCAGCAACATACAGTAACATCAATACAACTGAGGTAAAACTACCAATACCAAGACATAAATCCTATACCTCGGACCCTAAATAACAATATTTAATTTTTTTAAATTCAGTTTTACTATTTCTCACACCGGTCCGTTGTGGTGAAGAGAGAGCTGAGCCGAAAAGCAAAGCTCTCGATTTACCGGTCGGTCTACGTTCCTACCCTCACCTATGGCCATGAACTTTGGGTCATGACCGAAAGAACGAGATCCCGGATACAAGCGGCTGAAATGAGCTTCCTCCGTAGGGTGGCCGGGCACTCCCTTAGAGATAGGGTGAGGAGCTCAGCCATTCGGGAGGGGCTCGGAGTAGAGCCGCTGCTCCTCCACATCGAGAGGAGCCAGTTGAGGTGGCTCGGGCATCTATACCGGATGCCTCCTGGACGCCTTCCTCGGGAGGTGTTCCAGGCACATCCCACCGGGAGGAGGCCCAGGACACGGCCCAGGACACGCTGGATGGACTATGTCTCTCGGCTGGCCTGGGAACACCTTGGGCTCCCCCCGGAGGAGCTGGAGGAGGTGTCTGGGGAGGGGGACGTCTGGGTGTCTCTGCTGAGTCTGCTGCCCCCGCGACCCGGTTCCGGATAAGCAGAAGACGACGAGTACGAGTACGAGTATATCTCACATTCCTTTTTCAATTTTCAGAATTCCATGTATTTCAAAGCAAAGAAAGTCCTAACTTTAAAAACGATTGAATCATATGGTTAATGTAATCATTTTCAACTGTTAAATAGAAAAATAAAATTAAATACCTATCAGTTATCTCTAAACCTTTTGTTTTAAAATAGTAGCACACGTGTTTCAGATAAAATTATGAAGCTGTCTTTTTATGTAAAATCTCTAAAATTTTTAACTTTTAGTAGTTTTTGTAAATATGTTCTAACTTGCGTAGCAATAATGATGGTGATCAAGATGCTTGTTTTTTTTTTGTTTTTTTTTACAGTGACCAAAATTATGTTCCTTCGGGGTTTCTGGACAATGCTCTTTGTTCCCAAACAGGGTTTGTTTTACAAAAGTGCAATAATATTTAAACAACACGTCACCTAAAACACACATATTTTAATCGTTAATTTCTAAATGATTCAATTCAATTCAGTTTATTTATATAGCGCCAATTCACAACACATGTCGTCTCAAGGCACTTCACAAAAGTCAGGTACATACATTCCATTTAATCTTAATCATTGAACAGTGCAGCCAGATTCTGTTATTTATTCAAATTGGATAAAAAGGTTTTTCTATCTAAGGAAAGGAACCCAGCAGATTGCATCCAGTCAGTGACTTGCAGCATCCCTCCTCCCGGATGAACATGTAGAGACAGTGGACAGTCAATGGCGTTGACTTTTGCAGCAATCCCTCATACTGAGCATGCATGTAGCGACAGTGGAGAGGAAAACTCCCTTTTAACAGGAGAAACCGCCAGCAGAACCAGGCTCAGTGTGAGCGGTCCATCTGCCACGACCGCTTTGGGGTTAGAGAGAACAGAGCAGAGACACAAAGAGAACAAAGAAGCACTGATTCAGGAGTACTTTCTATGGGAAGGAAAAGGTAAATGTTAATGGATGTAGCTCCTTTAGTCGTTTCACCTAGAAAGAAGGAACAGATAAACTCTGAGCCAGTTTTCAAGTTTAGAGTCTGAAAGAGAGTACATAGAGTTAGTCACAGTAGAAGCTCAGTCAGTAGCTGAAGAGATGAAAAAAGGAAATCCTAGAAACCTGTTTAATATGGGATTTAAATGACATGTCCTGGTCAAAAATAACACCAAGGTTTTTTCTTTATTATCGGAGGTCATTTAAAATGCCATCCAGGTTAAGTGATTGACTAAGCAGTTTTCTTTTTTAAAGACTCCGGTCCAAAGACGACAACTTCTGTCTTGTCTGAATTTAGAAGCAGAAAATTTAAAGTCATCCAAGTTTTTATGTCTTCCAGACATGCTTGTAGTCTATCTAACTGGTTGGCTCATCAGGATTTTATGGATAAGTAAAGCTGAGTGTCATCAGCGTAACAGTGTAAAATTTATTCTATGCTGCCTGATAATTTACCTATTGGAAGCATATATATAGTAAAGAGATTGGCCCAAGTACTGAACCCTGTGGTACTCCACAATTAACCCCTGGAGTTTAAAGATATTTTATCATTTACATGAACAAACTGGAATCTGTCAGACAAATAAGATTTTAAACCAGCCTAGCGCTGTTCCCCTGATCCCTACAGCATATTCCAGCCTTTCTAAGAGAATATTATGATCGACTGTATCAAATGCAGCACTGAGATCTAACAGAACCAGTACAGACCCAAGTCCATTATCTGAGGCAATAAGAATATCATTAGTGACTTTCAGCAGAGCTTTTTCAGTGCTATGATGAGCTCTGAAACTGACTGAAACTCTTCAAACAGGTCATTGCTGTGTAAATAATCACACATTTGATTAGCAACTATTTTTTCAAGAATTTTAGATAAGAATGGAAGATTGGATATCGGTCTGTAATTTATTAAGTCATCTTGATCAAGCGAAGGTTTCTTAAGCAAAGGTTTAATTACAGCTACCTTAAAAGCTTGTGGTACATACACTTTACTAAAGATAATTAATCATATCTAAAATGGGCTGATAATCAGAGGGAACACTTCCTTAAATAATTTGATTGGGATTGGGTCTAACATACAAGTTGAAGGTTGAGATGAAGCTGATATTTCTGATAACTCTGGAAGCTCCACAGGATCAAAACAGTCCAAACACAGATCAGGTTCTACAGTTACTTCATGTTGTCTCACTTGTTGAGGATGAAGTAAATCATCTTCGGGAGTATGTCAAGATTTTCTTCTTATGAGATCAATTTTTTTTTGGAAGAATCCCATAAATTCATGACTGCTGAGAGCTAAGGGAATGGATGGCTCAACAGAGCTATGACTCTGTGTAGTTTATCAAACCTGTATAAAGAGAAACCTGTTCTCTTCTATAAGGATGAAAAATAAGCTGTTTTAGTTTGGTGAAGTGTATTTTTATACAACAGTAGGCTATTTTTCAGATTAAGTAGGAATCCCCTCTAGGTGTGTAGAGCGCCATTTCGCTCCAATTTTCTAACATTGTGCTTTAAAGTACGCAGCTCTAATTAAACCAGGGAGCCTGCCTCCTATGAATAATTTTCCTTCGTTTTCAAGGGGGCTGCGAGCATTGTCTAATGCACCACGCAATGATGAAGTAACACTCTGAACAGAGAATCAATTTGATAAGGGAAGAACAAAATTATTGCCCTCCACTCTGTTTTTTTCTGTGATAATGAGGAAATTAAAAGTGGAACAGATTCTTTAAAGGTTGTTACAGCATTGTCTGATAATGATCTACTATATGAAATTTTCTTTCAGGTGTGGAGTACTGTGTTAAATTAAACTCAAAGGTTATTAAAAAATGGTCCAGAAGACAGCACAGGTTGTGAAAAATATGTTATGTCTTTACACTCAATGCCATATGTCAGCAGAAGGTCCACAGAGAATGAAGACAAACGTGTGGTTAGGTATTTGTTAATGTTTTGAGTAAAGCCAATTGAGTCTAAGATACCATTAAAGGCTATATTTAAGCTATCCCTTTCAGTGTCCAACATGAAAATGTTAAAATCCCCCACTATAATAACTTTATCTGTATTTAACACTAAATCAGATAAAAAGGTCTGAAAACTGATCTAAAAATTGAGCGTAAGGGCCTGGTGGACGGTACAAAAACAACAAACAGAATTGGTTTTAGTGCTTTGCAATTTGGATGAGAAAACTAAGGATTAAATATTCAAAAGAGTTTGTAGCTATTGGTTGGTCTGGGACTAATCAATAAATCGGACTGAAAGCAATGGTGGCTACTTCTCCTCCTCGCCCAGTATTTCGAGGAATGTGAAAATTTAAATAATTAGTAGGAGTTGACTCATTTTATAGTAACAATAATCCTCTTGCTGCAGCCAGGTTTCTGTGAGGCAAAATAAATCATTCTGATTGTCACAAATCAAGTCACTAACTAGCAAAGTCTTTGAAGAGAGAGATCTTATGTTCAGTAAGCCACCATTAATTGTTTTTATTTTTTATTTTTAGTCTGAGTTGTGTTTATTTTTATTAGATTTTTCTGATTTCCTCTTTTTAGATATTTTTTTTAATCTATTCAATTTCTGGCCGTGGGGGCGAGACACTGCCTTAATAGGGTAATGGGTGGGTAGCATTACAGAAGCTGCAGAGAGGAGTGTTTAAACTAAGACCCTGCTTCCTGGTCTGAACCCTGGGTTGTCAGAGGTTTGGAGAACTAATAAATTCGGCCAGAATTCCTAGAAAGAAGAGCTGCTCCATCCAAAGTTGGGATGGATGCCGTCTCTCCGGATCAAACCAGGTTTTCCCCAAAAGTTTGCCAATTATCAATGTAGCCCACATCTTTTTCTGGACACCACCTAGACAGCCAGCGTTTGAATGCCAGCATGCGGCTAAACATGTCGTCACTGGTTAAATCGGGAGGGGACCGAAGAAAATTACGGAGTCCGACTTTTTTGGCAAACTACACACCGAAGCAACACTAACTTTAGTGACCTCCGATTGACGTAACCGGGTGTCATTACCGCCAGCGTGAATAACAATCTTACTGTATTTACGTTTTATCCTTAGCCAGCAGTTTCAGGTAGGATTTGATGTCGCCCGTTCTGGCCCTGGCGGACTTTTGACTATGGTCACTGGTGTCTCTAGTGCCACGTTTTTTGACTATGGAGCTGCCAATTACCAGAGTTGGCTTCTCCCGGGTTGTCCGCTGAGGGGGGAAAATCTATTAAAACCGAGGGGTTGGTGGTGACCTGTGGGCTGAGATCTAGGACTATGCTTCCTACGTACCATCACCCAGCCGGCCTGAGATCCCGGCTGCACGGGGGTCTGCTGGAGGACTGCTACGGGGAGCTACCCTCGGTGGCTCCGCGCTGGCTAAGGGGCCTCGGCTATCTGCTGGTTTTTAAACAGCGCAGAGCCGGGCCTCGAAATCCGCCCCCTCGCCTCCAAAAGCTACAACAAATGCTACATTTATTACACGTACCATCACAAAAAGGGAGGCAGAGGAGTAACTGAACATCTGACACAAGAAAAGAGAAAGGAGACCAGAGAGAGAAAAGCAGAACGGGTAGCCATGGTGGAGCTACTGCTAACGCAACCTAGCGACCGCTTACCACTACTAGAAAAAAACCGTGTAAAACACGGAGAGTCGCCAAACGTTAAAATACAGCAAAGAAAGTATGTGTTTTAACGTGCTTATGTATTATAACACTAAGAGATATCACAGTAGAGAGAAATCAGATCAAACGAGAGAGCCTTCACATACCAAACAACCCCAAAATGCAAAAACGGGAAGTGACGAATACGCCTTACCACCCTTTCCCCCGCCTCGTCTCAATGATGACTTGACTTGGCTTCAAAAAGTTGGTCAGGATCTCTGATGAGGAAGGAGTTCACAGAGATGGCAGGCTAACACTACTTGACTCCTTTAGGTTTTTCTTTGTAGTTCCGATTATTCATTTGTGGACAAAACATTCAAGCGAGATGTTTTTTCCCGCTTCAAAAAGAAGCAATTTGCTTTGAGAGCTGTAGCTACGAAAATAGCGTAATGCTGTGATGCAGTCAGCTCTCAGACTGCCGTTGGTCTGAGGGACAGCTGAGCTTCGGCTGAGAGGATCACAAAACAGACTGGGTTAGAGAGAGCAGCAGACAAGACATTTCTCTTTTACCCCCCTTCCCCTGTGAACATGGTGCAATGGTACATTTTTGGGCACTTTTAGATCTTTGGAGATTTGTCTATCCAATGAAAAAATTCCAAAACTCTATGATTCAGCCTGCATTTTGTGCACCCACCGTCTGGGTCTGGTTTGATGTGCCGTTCGTTCTGAATCCTGACAGGATTTAGGGTTTTGGAAAAGCTGGACTACATGACCTGCCTTTAATGAGAGAATGTTTATTTTTATCATTACAGACTTGATACCCGAGTTGAACTTAACTTAGTACATAGAAGAATTACGTTATTAATTTTGCTAACCTGGCATCCTTCATAGGAACACACTGTCAAACTATAATAAGGAAAAATTTTTCAATCAACAGAAGCCACAAAACAACTAAACCTTTGCTACAGCAAGACACTTTTTGTTCACTATATTTACTAAGAAAAAGGAGCGTTTTTAAAAAAAATCTAATATTTTAATATTTTTTGGATTCTTTTGAGGTAAACCTTTTTTGTTGCAGCATATAAAGCTAGTTCTTTGATATACATTAGCCCAGGGGGTGAGTTCCTCGGTGGAAAGGAGTTGGCTGAAACAGTGAAGCTTATATTGTTTTCTTTTTTGGCCAAAAAATAAAAAAATAATTTTTTTTTTAAACAAGTCTACTTTATCTTCAAACTCCCCTTTAAATTGGTTTTTAA